>OMNW01002284.1:3452-29174 GCA_900303245.1 Selene dorsalis | reverse complement strand
TACACAGACGTCAGCATCACACATTTTCATTTGGGGATTACTTTAGTGCACTGCTAGTAGCCAGGGGCAAGAGCACATCTAAAAAATAAAAAAATCTAAAAGTCTAAAAATTTTAATTTTACTGTAGCCTCTTCAGTTATCAGTGATTTGTCGTGAGTAAGCAGAGTAGACTGTCAGAAGCAATATATAACATTAGAATTTCTTATCTCATCTGGTTGTCTAAACATTTGCAGATTACTTACTTTTTTGTGCAGCACAATAAAATACAAATATTCTGCCCACAAAGACAGATTGACTGCAGTATGACAGAGATTTATATTCTGGTCAATCTGTGGATGGCCACAAGAGATTTACTGTAAATACACATATTCCACGAGTACATGCTCACTTACCTGCTGACAAACCAAATACGCTTGAGCAGCAGCTGTGAAACTGGCTGGGGAATTGTGAAATGTGCTCATATGACCAGGTGTATTTTCTTAGGTGTGCAGCAGCCTTAGTTACTTAAGGTAGCCTATGTCTCCAGCCATTTTTCCAAAGGCCAACACAGGGTCAGCGGTTTGAGGGTGGTCTAGGTTGCAGAAAGGAGTAGAGAGAAGGTGGAGCTTGTTCTTGGAGGCTGCCGCCAGGGACCACACACTCTGGACTCCACTTTACACTGACAATTACTCTTTGTTTGCCATCCTGATATCAAGGTGGCTTGACCTGAACGCTCTGTTATCAGTGCAGGGGTTTTCCAGATCATTTTATCAATTCGCAGCATAAAAAGTGTTAGTATAAACTGTGAAATGAAGGACATGATGTCTTAAACTGGGACACTTAAAGAGAACAGCCATTACTGAGTGGTGATGAAATGTAACCTCAGTGTGTGGCCGGTTTTATGCCTACTAAATTCCTTTCATTTGCTAGATCACAGATGTGGCGCATAGTCTACTGTGATAAAGCTGTGTGTGTGTGTGTGTGTGTGTGTGTTGCAGCTATGCCAAAAAAGACCATTCTTGATTTAAGGCTAACACAAGGTTATTTGCTTGCTGACTTACCAGTTAGCATGCTGATCAAGGACTATAATGAGCACAGACGGTGATACCTGCTAACAGATGCTAGAATATGCCACACAAAAAGTGTAATTAACCTCACAACAGACCAAAGTATTGTCCAATTTGAAAAACAGTGCCATAAGGTCACATTTACCTGAGGGTTTATGCAACATTGCTATGCTGTAGCCTAATAGTGTGCTGCTAAGGCAGTTGTTTGTCTTGTCAGAACATGGTGTACTAGCCAAGAAAAACTTGCTATCTCAACATATTTGTAACTTAAATACCAATGAGGAAACAGATTTTTTTTTTTACTGTGGGTTCTTATATCCCCTCACTGTAACATATATAGAGTGAGTACTACTGTATATCTTACAGTAAGAATATGAGAGCTGTTTCTTCAGCATTAGCCAGAGTTTCATAGCTGTGCAAAACTGATTTGTATTTACACATTTTTGCCTAAGGGCAAATATATAGTTGACTGTATAAAGTCTAAAGCTTATGAAGTATAGTTCAGCTGAAAAAAAATGTAGAAAAAACTATGTAACAGAGCTAAGCCTATAGGCAGATTTATGCTTGGTGAGTGATCCCAATATAGGTACTACCTTGCATCTGTCTCTCCTAATAACTATCAGTAAGCACTTTGTATTCTTAAAGGCATGGGCATGTAGCGATATAAACTTTTGATTTTGCTCTCCTGTAAAATTAGGAAAGTGTCACTTATGTCCTATTTGCTCTAGGCCCTTGATAAACTTGTCTTCATGTGGTTAATAAAAGGTGGGATGGTGGGTGGCCATTTGGTCAGAGATGCAGTACCCTCACAGAGCATTCCTTAAATCTGGTGGATATTTGGTCACTTACATAACTCCCACGTAGTTACATCTCATTACTTCCAACAAACAGCCAATTCATATAGCGAGAGGTTCCTGTCCCCCAGAGTCAGCACTGAATACCTGCAGTGTTATGCTATGTATTCCAGCTGAATCATGATTCTGGGACCAAAGCTTTATTCAATCAAAGACTGTGTCTAGGCGTTAGCAATGTCTGGAATAAGTCAAGTTACATAGAGCAGACACTGAAATAACTGTCATGAGCCGGAAAATGCTGAAACACCCAGGCTATTTTTGTTTTACACAAAAAAGCACAAAAAATATCAGTGTGTTTTGCAATGCACAGTCCATAGCTGAAGAAGGAGCAGACAAAAATTTGTATTTATTCAAACAGATTCATTATTTTTTTCTTCAATTCAAAGTACATGACCTGGATGTTTTGTATTGTTAAATGTACCAGAAGAATGTACAGTAAGTTCCCCTATAACAGAATACAAGAGAGTAGTTGATCATATTATACAACATCAACATTATATATACACAAATCTGTGTAAAAATGTCACTCTTTTTGTAAGTCCAATACAAATATTTTCCATGGTGGTTGAGAGAGTGGGACCACTAGGCGTGGAAGAGGGGGGGTCCTTAAGTAGGAGCAGACTTTATCACTCTCCTCCTTTCTAGTGGTGGTCCTTTCTCTCACCTGATCATATCCAGCAAGTCTATGTGAGCTTTTCCAATCAGATGGAGGGAGCAGCACAAAGGCAGAGATAAAGCCAAGAACAAGTCATTGCTTTGGTAAGTAATTTCTCATTTGTCATTTTTCAATTTTATTTCTTTTTTATTATGATCTCAGAAAGGTAACTGCAGTCATTTGAATGAATGGACTCTAGTTTGATGTCTATTGATATCCATTTAAATCCCAATGCCTTTATAGCAAAATATGTATATTTCAAGATTGTGACTGATAGAATGTTGTGCTGTGGATTAATATTGTTTATAGCTGCAGAAAAAAACACTAGAGTACTAGTGCAGTGAGTGTGGAGCTTGACAATTTAATTTAAATTTTTCATTGTGCACACACAAGATAACACTTCATTCATTGATATAACTACTAGAAATTGTTTGAAAGTCAATTATTTTTCATTCTATAAAAAATAATGTTATAGAAACTTCTATTCATTAAGTTACCATTGCAGCCATGTACTCAATTAATCTTTCTCCAATGCAATGTTTAAAAATTGTCATGCAGTATAGCAAAGCATCTGAATGTTTATTGGCTGCATGATTTATTTGATTTTCTACAGATTTAAGGCCAAGGCTGGACATATTCCCTTTAGTGGTTTTATGAGGAGTGAGTGCAGCGGATTATGTAACCATCTGTATAGTGAAAGACGTACAGTGTCCCACAGTTCTTTACAGTGACGCTCTGTTACCACTCTGCATAGTAGTCTCTCCAACAGACTCTCTGGATTTCCCGCTCAAGTCACCTTCTTCCTTCCTGTTCTGAAATCAGCTAATTTAGACTTTACTTGGTTTGGCAGGCTACTGAATTAACCATTATGGCTGACTTGAACACTGCTGCAACTTTTCAACTAAAAGTTTATCCACTGTTAAAAGTATTTTAAAAGTATGATGTACTGTTGAAAAAATTATATTTTCCAATTTGAGAATTCAGTTTGCGGATCAGCTGAGTGATGTTTGTTCATATTTACTCAGTTATTCCCATCATCGTTTGCTATTGGTAATACTGTAAAATAAAACTATTAACTTAGAAGTAAAATAAGTTGACATAAGGCAAGAAAGGCATGAAAGGCATGAAAATTAAAATTTGTGTAAGTGTAGCTTTTTAGTAGCCAGTTACAGAAGGAGCAGAGGAGCATATTTAGTGTGAATGGGAACTCTGTGGATGTTAAACTAGCCAGTGCTGATCAAAGAGCATGTATGCTCAGCAAACCCTTTCTTAGGATGTAAAAAAAATAGTTTTGACATGGAATTTCCTGTATTGAACTAAGTCACAATTCAGCTCTTTCTTTTTTTTTCATTTCTAGGAGAGACCTGGCAAATTCCCCTACAAAACTTGTCACAGAAATATAGAGGAAGGAATTCATAGTTTTACAGTAATATACATCCCGATCCTCCAAGGGCAATACCATTGCTGGCTGCTGCTGCTGGCTCAAAATGCTGTTTACTCTAGGACTTCTCCTCCTTCTCACCCCATTTCCCTCCTTTCAAACCACGACCAATGAGAAGAGAGACTCCACAGGAAGCGACGTGACCAAACCCAATGCCGTTTTCACCCCTTCAAAACCAAAAACCACTTCTACGCCTGCCAAACAGGCCGTTCGTCCCACCCTAAAGCCAAACACAGTCAATCAGACAGTTTTACCCACACCAGCCACCAACCAAAAATCCCTAACATTCAACGCTACAGTGGCCACCAAAAGCAAGGCCAGCCCTGTAGTAATTCACGTCACTCCGCCAGCACCAGTAAAGACTGTTCCAGCCAGTGGCACCACCACCAACAAAGACAAGCACACAGTCTCAGTCAATCAAACGACTTTGACTAAATCTCCTTCAGCCAGTGAAGTGAAGGCAAGTAAAGATAAACCTGCCCCAACTGGAGCACCAAATGTTCAGTCAACACCCACAAAGCCTACTTCAGCCAGCAGCGCTAAAACCACCAAAGATAAACCGCAACCTTCAGTAAATCAGACTGTTTCAATGAAAACTCCTTCAACCAGTGATGGGAAGATTGCCAAGGACAAGCCTGCCCATACAGTAGTTCAAAACGTTCAGTCAACAACCACAAAATCTGCTCCTGCAAGTGGTGCTAAAACCATCAAAAACAAGCCCACAGCCTCCGTCAATCAGACTGTTGTAGCTAAGGCTCCTTCCACCAGTGATGTGAAAACCTCCAAAGACAAGCCTGCCCCTGGTGTAGCTCAAAGCTCTACATCAACACCAGCAAAGACTACAGCCGACAAAGACAAGGTCACTGCCTCTGCCAATCGGACTGGTCTAATCAAGTCTCCTACCACCACCAAAGAAAAGACTGCCCCCTCACAACAAATCAAGGTGGTAATCGGTGATGGCTGCGACTCAAGCAAAGCCAAGGAGCAGGAGCTGTCGCTGAAGCCTGGTGCTCCTCTGGTGATGACGCATAAGATCAGCTTGTTGCCTGGTGGCTGCAAAGGGGAATGTGAGGCTGAAATGGCCGCACTGAAAGGAAGAGTGGCCCGACTGGAGAAAGAGATGTCCCTCCTCAAGGACAAATGTATGATTCGGTCACATTCATCAGATCACTATATTTGACACAACTAACTAAAGATGTGGAATTAATAACTCTGGTTATGTTTGCATCTGCCCAGGTCCATGTTCTGCAAAATGTCCAGATGACTGTAATGGCAACGGGGAATGTGAGAAAGGAAAATGTGTCTGCCATCAGGGATTCACGGGTCCAGACTGTAGTGAGTGTGCCCAAGGAACCGAATGTAATAAAAGTAAGTGAGTCTATTATCTGAATTAACATTATTATTTCTTTACACTTTAGCTAATATTGCAGCCACATTTTGATCTCAAATCTTATTCTAAAATTTCAGAAGCTGCCAAAGGCAAGGCCAAGGAGACAGTGGAGGTGGTGACCCAGCAGAAAAAGGAGCAGAAGAAGGAAACTGAAACCAAAGAGTCTGATGGCAAACCCAGAGTGGCCACTAATGCTAAACCAACCTCTGTTAAAACACAAGAAAAACAAGATGTTTCTGTTAAGAAAATAACCCTTAAAGGTTCCACAAGTGCCACAAAGACCATTCGCCCAACCGTTGCTCAAGTTTTCCTGAAACATGAGGGAAGAAAACAAGAAGAGGCTCGCAAAGGCAAGACAACAATACTGACCTCCAAAAAGGTTATCCGAAAAACTGACGTCAAGCTTGTCAAAGAGGGAACTGCTGCTAAAACATATCCTAAATCAGACCATCTGAAAGATGAGCCTCACAGCAATGTGACCCAGAGTAATGTTAAGAAATCTAATGGCACAGCTAAAATTGTGACCATTCTGTCCAAGAGTGTGGCAACAAACAAAACCAGAACAGGAAAAGGGACCTTGGAGCAATCCACATTGTCTGAGAAGAATGTTACTCAATCATCTGGACATAAGCACATTAAGACAGTCAAGGTAGATACTACAACTGTGCAATCTGTTGACAACAGAAACACTGAAGCTGGGAAGGGGAAAGTTACACAGAAGAGTCAGTATGTAGTAAATGCAACCATCTCAACAACATCAGATGAGGCTCGAGCTCTGCAAAACAAAACAAGTGTCCATGGCACTGGGACCAGCAGGGGGATGGGTGGATCTGGATTAGGTTCTGTGAAGGTTGTGAACATTTCCTCCTATAGCTTCACCATCACATGGTCAGCGCCGCAAGGCATGTTCAAGAATTTCACTGTGATCAGAAGAGAACCAAGAACAGAGGGCGATGAAGACGACCATGAGGAATTCGAAGAGGAATCTTTTGAAGGAGAGAAGATCTCTGCAGTTAAGAACCCAGCTGAGGTCCAGGTACAGACAGAGAGCACTGACATGACCTCTCGTAAAATTGTAGGATCAAAGGGTCAAGCTGAAACCAAGATGATCTCCATGGTGGTGCCCGGCAACGTACGCTCTGTGGAGTTCAGTAACCTTCGGGCAAACACACGCTATTTCCTGCACATATATGGAGCGAGTGCTCATAGAAGATCAAAAGTTCACAGAGTGACTGCAGTTACAGGTAATATAAACCACATCATCTTCATCATTTATACCTAATGTGTCCACAACCACAAGGAACACTGTCAGTAATTGACACAATCTGCTCAACAATATGAATAAAAATCACTTTTTTTTCTCTTGCTAGGTCCTGAGCCAGCCACAGAGCTTGTTTTCAGTAATGTAACAGAGTCTTCTCTTGCTGTGTCCTGGTCCAAACCAAAGACCACATTCACAGGCGTCAGGGTCACATATACCAACATTGTCACAGGTTTGTCAAAGGCTAGTTGTAAACTGCTGGTCACAAATTCCTGGTTTAATGCCACGTGGTGTGGTTCTCTTATTGTCAAGTGCTTGATTTTAAAATGTACGATGTTTTCTGCCAGGGGAGAGCCACTTTTCAGTCGTGGGCTCTCAGCAGTCTTACGTAGTCCTGTCCAAGTTGTCTGCTGGGACCTCCTACATCGTCTCTGTAACTGCCACACAAGGCAGAGTCCAGAGTGACGCCCTTGTCTCCGTTATCACCACAGGTACCTATTTAGATAAGCTCAAACGCCTACTATTTGGGTGTCATGGCATGTGTAAACAGCAATAAACACACTGTTGTCTCTTGACTGCAGTGCCAGCCCCCCCATCACAGCTTGAAGTTGTCAATGTGACCGACACCAGAGCTCTGCTGCAATGGACCCCCAGTCTGGGGAAAGTGGATCGCTTCATCATCAGCTATGAGTCCTCCAAAAGTGAGTATGGAGACATTAGCCTAATGACTGATGACAAAGTGCAAACAACTACACCAAGCGTTATTAATTCTTCTTCTTGCACACAGCTCCTAATGTGACGGTGACAGTGATGGTGTCTGGGAACTCAGTGGAGCACCAGCTGAGAGGTTTGCAAAGAGGCACCTTGTACACAGTGAAGGTCTTGAGCCAGAAAGACAGTCTCCAGAGTATGGCCATCTCTACTACATTCACTACAGCTAACGGTGAGTAGAAAGGAAAAAAATATAATTTTGATGAGAGCTGTTTACTTACCAGTGTCCACAGTATTGGTGTAAAATGTGCAAAATTAACACGTTTTGTGTCTCTCAGTGGTGAAAGCCCATGAGGTGGGTGCTCGCACTGCAATGATAACGTGGAAAACCTCCACTGTTGTGTATCACAGCTATAGAGTGATCTATCAGGTGGCAGGAGAAGAAGCAAAGGTGAATAATATTCCTCCATTACTGTTACACACAATATAAATATAGCCATTTGCAGAGCTTTCGAAAAACAATTAACTTTACATTCATACATTAAATCAGGAGGTGACCCTGGACTCAACCATCACAGAGTATAAGCTGACAGGGCTTTTGCCCATGTCACGCTATATTGTTCTGGTACAAGGCGAGAGAGATGGACACTACACATCTGTTGTCACCACAGAATTCATCACAGGTAATAATAATAGATGTTAAGTAATGCAGCCCCTGCATGTTCATCTGCCCATTATTCTCATTGATTAATCAACCAACTAATGCCTCTTATACATTCTGTAGGGAAACTACGATTCCCTTTCCCTACTGAGTGCTCTCAGGAGCTGCTGAATGGAGCTCTGCAGTCAGGAGAGGTGGACATTTACCCACAAGGAAAAGGGGGACAAGCAGTCAGAGTCTATTGTGACATGGAGACTGATGGAGGCGGCTGGACGGTGAGACAACCTGCGGTTACTTGAATGAAATATTGCCTTTAAGAAATTGCAGAATGGGTTCAGAAAGAAAATAACAATCTGGTGCGTGTTTCTAGGTGTTCCAAAGGAGGATGAATGGAAAGACAGATTTCTACAGAACTTGGAGTGAATACAGAGCTGGCTTTGGAAACCTGAGTGAAGAGTTCTGGCTCGGTACAGTTGGGAGCAAACAATTATTACTATCACAAGGTTATTGTAAATCAGCCTGATATATTTTTTTGTTCCATTTTCCCACATCAGGAAATGAACTTCTTCACAACCTCACCAGTTTTGGCCCCGTGAGTCTGAGAGTGGACATGCGATCTGGAAATGACACGGCTTACGCTCACTATGCCAACTTCTCCATCGATTCAGAGGAGAAGCACTACACTCTTACAGTGTCCGGCTACACAGGAACTGCAGGTAAAAACCTGAATAGAAGTTGAATCTTCCTAATCACATGCACAGTATATACCATATATATTATATATACCATACAGAAAATCCCTGACAGTTCATAATGTCATATCGCTGTATTTCTTTGTCAGGTGACTCTATGAAGTATCATAACGGGCGCCCATTCTCAAGCCGGGACAAGGACCCTGATCCTCTTGGTCTCCACTGTGCCAAGGCCTACATGGGAGGCTGGTGGTACAAGAATTGCTACAAGACCAACCTCAATGGTCTTTATGGCATCAACAGTAATAATCAGGTATGATTAGTCTGTAAACAATTTTAAACTGTTTTATTGTTTTTGATAGAGCTCACTGACAAATACCATCACTTTCCTCTTTCTGCTATAACAGGGAATAGTCTGGATAGACTGGAAAGGTAAAGACTCCTCCATTCCCTTCACTGAGATGAAGTTCAGACCATCCAGGTTCTCCCCTGCAACTCATGGCTAAGAACACACTGGCCTTCGTTGGCTCTCCATCCATAAAACCTTATATCTGAAACAGAATTAAAGCTCCAGAAATCCAGAGGAGGTTGGTTCTCACAGTTGCATCTCACTTTCCGGATGAAATTGCAGTGGTTTTGATAGCTATGATAGCTATCAGTACATTTGATTCAATGTGTTAGATTTTTCCAGGCTGTTTTTTTGAGGTGATATACCAAAAGAGTGGAGAAGGGTTTTTAATTTACAACTTTTTGTATACTGTTGTACTGTTCTGCCTGACCCGTCCATTTCAACAAAGCTTTGTTTCGACTCTAATTCCTTCTTGTGCACCACCATGCCATGGTATGCCACCCCACTACTACTGTAATTATTATGCACTGTCTCACTCCATTGTAATAAATGTGGCTAATGTGGGTCTCAAGTGTCGTGTCATTATGTGATTTGCAATCTTTTTTATATAACTCAAGCAAACGCCACTATCACACACTGCTTATGTCAACTGTGATGTGTTGTCTTGCCCTTCGGTGAGTCCCAGCCATGTTTATCAGGCTGTCTCTTGTTGCATGTGTTGCATTCATCTCATAATCAGATAACTTAACCCAAAAATATTTAGATGTCCTTGATTCTTGTGAAAACACCAACAAGCTGACATACTAAGAGCCTGTTCAGACGGCTATAAAAGGGACCAGCAGTGCAATGACCAGCTTTCGGAAGTGGGAACCAGCAAGGAGCCGCAAAATGGCAATTGAAATATCAGTGTTCAGTGTTGGAGCTGTAGTCGTAGTTGTAGTGCTGTTCATGGTGCTGAACTGCATTTCCGATCGGAGAAATAGAAGTGTACAGGCAGATCACAAGAGTAAGTCTGCAGGTAAATATGGATTTGTTGTAATTCATATGTATTTGACCATGCTGGGGGGGGGTTCTAGTTCATTGAAATATAATGACTAATACATTGGACAGTTATACCACATGAATAGTTAGAACATTTGATTACAGAACATTGATTATTGGTCAAATGGGTATAATCAATAATAATTTGCAGTCTTCCTCTCCCTATGTTGAACCTTTGTCTTTTCTGCCTCTACCTTCTAGGATCCTTCCTTCACTATCTCTATCAATACTTTCCCTGCTCCTCATCTCCCTCCCTCCCAGGTCCTCCCAGCCACTTCCTCATCGGCAACATGATGGAGCTGGCACACGATCACTTGCCAATCCATTTGACCAACCTGGCACAACGCTATGGAAACATTTACAGGCTAAAATGTGGAAACACAAGTAATCAGATTTATTGTTTTTTTGTTTTTTTTTACTGAATATTATTGTGTTATATGCTCACGTGAAAACAAGTCAGCTGGGAAAACATTATGAACAGTGAGGTTCAGATGCCCACCACACTAAGACCTCTGATTTGTTTTTTCCAGCCATGGTGGTACTTAATAGTAGTGAATTTATAAGAGAAGCTCTGGTGAAGAAATGGTCTGACTTTGCTGGGAGACCAATCTCATACACAGGTAAACAATTCAAATTTCCTTTTCTCTCAATGAATGTATGTTATTTTATCTCCTTATAAGCTCTACTGATTATAGGTGACACTGTGTCTGGGGGAGGGCGTTCCATCTCTCTGGGGGATTATAACGAGGAGTGGAGGGCACATCGTCGTCTTGTCCACAGTGCTCTGCAGCGCTGTTGCCAGCAATCTTTGCATGATGTGATCGAGAGACAGGCCCTGTGTCTGCGAAAGGTACAGATAGCCTGAAAAACTGATTGCAGTCCAGCAGACAATACAGCGCCTTATCTATCTACCATAATACCCCGTAATGAGATATCAGAGAGCCAGAAAACAGATTGAATGTTGGAGTGTTTCCAAAGTGGCCAGATAGAAAAAGATAAAGCTTGGTTTGTTCACTGTGCAGGCTTTGATGGACTATCAAGGCAGAGCTGTAGATCTGTCTGAGGATTTCACAGTGGCAGCCAGTAATGTCATCACCACTTTGGCTTTTGGAAAAGAAGTAAGTATTTTTCCTCTCACAGTTCAGTTAGGACCTCTGGGTAAATAAAATTAGTAATGAAGGTTTCTCACAAAATCTGCTTTTCATCAATGAACAGTTGTGGTTGTTGCAGAGCAGTGTTTATATAAGGAACTGGGGAATTCAACTGTTTATGTTGCCCTTTTTAGCAGCTTCTACAATAGTGCATTCATAATGTGCTACTTATTGGACAGTGTGTTTCATTGGCAGGAAATATTAAAACGTAAATCTCTGTGTTTCCTAGTATGACAAGAATTCTTCAGAGCTGCAGCAGCTGCACTCCTGTCTGAATGAGATTGTTGCTTTGTGGGGCTCCTCCTGGATTTCAGCTCTGGACTCCTTCCCACTGCTCAGGGTCAGTCAAATGTGAACCAACATGACTGTAGATCAAAGAATAGACTGACAGTCACCTTTGGTTTGGGATTTCACACACTGTGACATCTGTTCCCTCAAAGAAATTGCCAAACCCTGTGTTTTCCCGTCTCCTGAAAGAGGTGGCCAGGAGAGATGAGATCATAAAACAACATCTCAACAATTACAAGGTTGGTAAAAACAAATGCCAATAAAAATGTTGAAATATATATTTGGTTTGACACACATTATAGAAATATGCTATAATACTGAATTCTCAGCTCTAGAATGCACTAGAATGGACAACACTCTCTCAGATCAGCCACAGAATCCCAGCTCCGCTATGTTCATTTTCATCAGCTGTTGCTTTATTATCTTCTCAGTCACAAGCCAAAAAAAATGAGGACGCCATTACAAAATATCTCCTCCAGGGTCTTGAAAAGCATCACAACACAGACCATGGAATCGTAAGTGAATACCAGGGGAGATCAGTTTTTACTGGAGGCAGAGTATGGATTGAATTTAGAGGTGCCTATTACCCTCCTCTTGTCAGCTCCTCACAGATACTCATGTCCACATGGCCACTGTGGACCTCCTCATCGGGGGAACAGAGACCACTGCAGCCTGGCTGAACTGGACCGTGGCTTTCCTTTTGCACAGACCAGAGGCAGGACACATTATCACAAACAAAACCTCTTCAACACATCCTGAAGTTCATCTCATTGTATCTGCCCTCTCTTATTTCAATCTTCAGGTGCAGACCAGGGTGTATGAAGAGTTGTGCACAGTGTTAGAGGGACGATACCCCAATTACAGTGACAGACACAGACTTCCCGTCCTGTGCTCTTTGATCAGTGAGGTGCTCAGACTCAGGCCAGTTGCTCCGCTGGCTGTGCCACACAGAGCCATCAGAGACAGCAGGTCAGCCCAGCTAAGAGAAAAAAGAACCACACAAAACAGAGTGACAACATGTGTTTTTCTTACAGTTGGTGCCTTGTATTGATCAGGGTCTGAACCTTGGTACAGAATGATACAGTAAATCTGATTTAAAAGATTTAAATCTATGCAAGTAATGATCAAGTATGTACATGTGTTCTCTTCACTCTTATCATCTTGAGCTGTGAGGCTGTGCATGATCCTGAAATTTAACATATTTCTAATTAAGTCTTTATACGTCTGCACATAAACACAAAGGGCACTCATTCAATGTACATTAATTTTGAGTTGTTCTTTGGATATGCAACATTTTACCTACTTTTCACTGTGTAGTATATCTGGAAAATTAATGATCTCCTTACATATGTAGTATTGCAGGTTACTTCATCCCCAAGAACACAGTCATCATTCCTAATCTGTTTGGAGCTCACCATGATCCTGCAGTTTGGACTGACCCGTACAGCTTCAGACCAGGTAACTGTTTGGGGGAAGTGCATTCCTCTCACTTGGCTCAGCAGACTTCAAATAGAGTCACCACTCACTCTCTCCCTCTGTCTCTCTCTCTCTTTCTCCTTCAGAGCGTTTTCTGGCCGGAGGAGGGGGCTCCACCCGCTCCCTGGTGCCCTTTGGAGGAGGGGCACGGCTCTGCCTGGGGGAGTCTGTTGCCAGAATGGAGCTCTTTCTGTTCACTGCCTACTTACTGAGAGATTTCCAGTTCATCCTTCCTGAGGGCCAGGCCTCCCTGCCCGACTGTAAAGGGATTGCTAGTGTTGTGCTCAAGGTCAAGTCCTTCACAGTTATAGCACGTCCAAGACCTGGGACTGATGTCTGAGTGTGTACTGCCCACTTGTTGATTAAACATTTGTGTGCAAATGAATTATCTTTTAAACAAAAACATATGAAAGAACCTTAACAAGCATGTTTATCATCCTCCTTCTAGTGGTCTGTAGTGTGCTGATTAAAAGAACTTGTCCATTGGTGGATAACACCTATGTACTTTATGTCTGGTCTGGCAACACAAACTGCATCATCAGTACCTGTATGCATATACCTGTACTTATACAATTATGAGCATGTAGAAGGAACATTACAAGAATGGTGGAGAAGGTGATCCAAATTAAATAGTGAGCAAATCAATAGCTGGAGTTTGCACCTCTTACTGTGAAATGGAGCCAGTCAAATATTAGTGATGCTGCAACAAGAACATCTGTCACACAGCCTGACAGCACCACCTAGTGGACAAACACTGGAGGCAGTATTTGCATTTTCACCCTCATCTAATGATAGAAAAGAGTGGGGTAACAGCAAATGTGAAAATATTATACCAAAAACACAACAGCCAGAGCACATGACACTCAAAGCTGTGTAGTTTAGTAGTGAACTACATGAACACTGGTTCCTTCAAGGGGCTGGTGTGAAATGAAAAATGAGTGGCCTTGACGTAATTTCCTGAGATGACTTTCTAAAAACGTCCACTGTGAAAAGGTTTTACACCACTTCCTGTCAAATGGGGCCAGTCAAATACTAGTGATGTTGCAACAAGACCATCTGTCACACAGCCTGACAGCACCACCTAGTGGACAAACACTGGACGTGATACCAAAAAGTGATAAACTCCCTTTTGTGGAAAATGGTAATTTTTTTTATTTTATGTTATTATTTTTTTTATGGTTCCTCACCACTGACTTGGAGGCAGTATTTGCATTTTCACCCTCATCTAATGATAGAAGAGAGTGATAACAGGGGGTTACTTCACAAATATCTGCTTGAACATGTGACAAATGTTAGAATATAAAAATATTTTACCAAAAACACAACAGCCAGAGCACATGACACTCAAAGCTGTGTTGTTAAGTAGTGAACTACATGAACACTGCTTCCTTCAAAGGGCTGGTCTAAAATGAAAAATGAGTGGCCTTGATGTAATTTCCTGAGATGACTTTCTGAAAACGTCCGGTGTGAAAAGATTTTGCAATAAGCAAGAAAATCTTCAAGTAGAAAGAAGACATGATGGTTACTTTTTCACTGCTGGGACTCTGTCTACTTTCTCTTATAACTGGACAGAAACAGACTTCTGGTAATTATGAAAACAGTAATAGAAAAAGAAAGTGTTGTTTTGTTAATCTGTGGTGTTTTAATATTAGGATCTGACTAAACAAATAAAGTAGTGAATTAGGTACTTAAAAAGAATCACTGTTAAAATTGTTTGGAACTGATACACTTTGTATTTTTTAATAACCATCCACATAAACCTGAACAAAACAAGAAACTATCGCATCTATATGAGGTGACAAATTTCCTGTACATTGATTTTTTTTATTTTTTTTTTGATTGAAGGTCTTGATTGTGACATTAAATGCTTCCTCCTTTAACAGATCATCTGGTGATATTTGCCTCACCTAGAGACAGTATTAATTTGCCATGTGCCATCCCCTCTGTTGGATCCTGCTCTTCTTTTACCTGGAACATGACTGGAGATTTTGACTTTGTCACTGAGGTTGTGAAGGCTGGAAGACTGACGGCTCCACAAGCCTCCCGCCTCAGCCTGCTGCCGGACTGCTCTCTGGAGATTAAACAGCCCAATCGCAATGATTCTCAGCGTTACATTTGTGGCAGTGGAGCACTCAATTCAAGGGTTTCAGTGTTGAAACTTGAACGTAAGTGAGTTGTCCTGCCACCTCAACAAGCATGTTTGCAGAAATATCGCAGCAGTCACATTGTTGTTGTTTTTTTCATTCACCAGTTTCTGAGAGAAAGGTTCCTGAGGAGGGCACAATAGAACTTCACTGTTCCCTCAATACATATAGAGGACTCTTCCACTGTCACAACACAGAGGGGATACATATCAAGTGGAGTACTGAGGATAACACACCGATAAGTGGAAATAGGTTTCGCTTTGACAATCCCTCTGCATGCTTCTCTAAACTGATTATCACAAGAAAACTGACAGATCATCACAGAAAATGGAAATGCCAACTGACCCAGGATGATGAGGTTCAAGCCACCGTCAGTCATAAGACTACACTAACAGGTACTGACATGATCATTTCCAGAAAAAGTTATCTGATTTAACACCTTTAAAGTGCAACCACATTTCTTTTTTCCATAGATGGTGTAGAGGAAGTGTTTGCAGCTGTGGGTGAGTCAGTGTCACTCTCTTGCAGCAATGCTTCCTCTCTTGGTGTCAGCGGCAATGTGGTGTGGACTGCGGGTAGCTTGCCCAGAAAGACCCAATCAGAGGTGTTTTCTGTTAATGAAGACTCATCCCTGTTCATTCAGACAGTGAGTGCCCTGGATGCTGGAGACTACCGTTGTTCACAGTCCACTGATGAGAAAAAAGTCTTCAACAAAGTCAGACTGCACATCCTCAGTGGTGAGTGCTCAAACTCACTCAAAATTGGACTACATGAACTGTGCTGTTAAAACATCTCTTCTCATATCTCATGTTTTTCCTTGCAGTTACTCCACAGTGTGGTCCACGAGGAGAAAATCTCACCTTGACTTGTGTGCTTACCTGCCCTGAGCAATGTGATGAAGACTTCAATTTAACTTGGTCTGGAATTGGCCATAACAGCTTGTGGAGCAGCTTAATGAAGATCAACAACACTATCCTAAACAAGCTGGTTCTCCAAGACAGTTCCAGGGAATCAGAAGAAATAACTTGCTCTGTGTGGAGAGAGGGGGCTGTGATGGCATCAAAGAAGTGGTGCCCTGTTAATTGTAAGTATGCATCATTCTAAACTTGTTCAACTGAATAAAACCCACACATGAGACAAAAGTGATAATGGTTAAAATGATAATAATTCAATGTCCCCCAAGCTTTGCAAACACTTGCATGGTTAGTTCTTCCTCTGGGTCTCCTGATGTGTGCAGCTGCTGGAGGGCTCTACATTTGCATAAAGAGGAAGCAGAACAGGGATGCAGGTAGAGATTCTAGTTATGGGACCTCATGTCATAACTGCAGTTATAACATAATGTGATGTAAGTGAAATGCTATCTGAATCACTGACGTTTTTTTTGTTTTTTTTTTTACTTCATCTATTTTGTTGTTTGCAGCAAATGAACAGTCAAGTATTGGAATGGTAAGATGATAACAATTAAGGCATGTAAAGATAATGGTGCTGAAAATAACTTTTTCCAAATTTATATATTCTAATACAATATAATCTCTTCTGCAAATCTTTTTCACAGACTCATGTTTATGATATCATTGAGGATGGAGATAATATGGAAGCACAACAACAAAGACAATTTAACAGAGAAGCAACCACCACCACTGACAGTTTCTATGATTTATTACAAGCTGTAAACTAGAGCCAGTTCAACCTGAAGTCATTCAGCAAACTCCAATAAATCAAAAATGTGTTTTGGAAAACCTTTGTTCAGTGGTCACTCATCATCCTGCAGATATGAATTCAACTCAATTGAAGAACTCAAATACAGATTAAGATACTGTTACTCCTCTTTTCAAGACAAACATTTGCCACAGGCCTCATATTTTTACATGATGTATAAATATATAAATGTATACATAAAAGTAGGTAAAAGTTTAATTTCACCAAGTTTAATTTCACCCTTATTACACTGGACTGCAATAAGGGAGATACATTTTCACCTGACCTCATAAAAGAAACAGGAAAAATAGAAAAAGAAAACGCACTGCTGGAAACATGCATACAGTCCAACAAGCAGCGATTTGGCATATACAGTAGGTCTAAATACTGATTAGGATGGTGAGTGGGTGGACATGAAGGTAAAAAAAAAAGTCTGGGGACATGTGGTGGACAAAGGGAGAATAGCTGCTTTTTGGAAATAAAGGGAAAAACATGTCCTGGGGGCGAAGACGTCGGCTGATAGGAACTGACTAACAGGCTGTGGAGCATCAACACACTTATTACAATGCGGATTTACTTCCTGAAGTCTGAAACTATCCAGTGACCTATCACCTTCAATCTGGTTTGGCTGTCATAAGAACTACTAACACGCTGTGGATAAAAATGGGTTATTTCCTCTGTAATGTAGTGACTATATATATGCATAAAGAGGAAGCAGAACAGAGATGCAGGTACAGATTCTAGTTATGGGACCTCATTATCCAAATCCAGCTGTAACAGAATGTGATTGAAGTAAAATGTGACATGAATCACTGCTGTTTTCCTTCATCTCTGTTTGCAGCAAATGAACAGTCAAGTATTGAAATGGTAAGAGGATAACAATTAAGGCATGAAAAGATAATGGTGCAGAAAATAACTATTTTTCAAGCTGATATATTGTAATGCAATGAATATGGTTCTCTTCTGCATTTGTTTTCAGACTCATGTTTATGAGGTCAGTGAGGATGGAGATAACACAGGAACATAACAACAGAGACAACTCAACAGAGAAGCAACTGCCACCACTGAGAGTTTCTATGATTTATTACTAGCTGTAAACTAGAGCCATCTGAGCCTGAAGTCATTTCAAAAGGATTGAATGATTTAACTGTAAGCTGTGAATTGAAAAACAAAACAAAAGTGAAACAGGAAAAGAAAACACCCGGTTGGAAACTTGCATACAGTCCAACGAGCAGCTACTTTTGGAATATAGCCTACAGTAGGTCTAAATACTGAGTAGGGACATCTGGTGGACAAAGGGTGAACAACTGGTCTTGGGAAATAAAGGGAAAAACATGTCCTGGGAGAAGTGAGTAGGGGTGAAGATGTCGGCTGAGAGGAACTAAGGATAATCACAAATATAAATATTAATAGATCACCACACTGCAGATTTACTTCCACAAAGTATTGAGTGGAACTCTTTTGTCGCTGTTGATTTGACACATCAGCCTGATCTGAAACTATCCAGTGACCTATCACCTTCAATCTGGTTTTGGCTATCATAAGAACCACTAACACACTGTGGATTTCCTCTGTAATGTAGTGGGTGGACACAAAATGTTAGTTTCTTCCAAGCCTTTTTTTTTGTCTGCACTTGTTTTCAGTTCTCTAAATTGCAGACATGTCATCTCAAAAAAGCCAGACTACAGTTAATTCTTTCTATGTGTTTCTAAAGCTAATACGACCATGTTTAATTAATAAAACGTAATATCATGTGCCATGACAACACATGCTTTTGTCAGGTTTTTTACTGGGCCAACACATGATTAAACATGAGCAGAGAAAGTGTGAGAGTTACATTTAAGCATTTAAACCACAGTTACTCAGTGGTCAGGACAACTGACTTGCTGTTCTGGACTGTTTTCACATGAAAATATGTGTAGATGTATGAGTATGGTTAAAAAAAGGGAACCTCACCACTCAGTGAAACTTTCTTAAATGATAAAAAAACCTTAAAACATGCTTCATAAGCTAATAAATTCTGCAGAGAAATGTGCATTTCACTCTGTGTGCAAAACACTTTTTGCTGCATCATTCCTCCGCCTTTAAATACAACTTGACTTCATTCATGAGCAACACAACTGCACCTCTTTTTCTGTGTGAGAGTTTAAACATTTGAACAAGCCCATCATGACTGTTACATAGTCAGACTAGCTGTAATTGTTATGTTTTACGTACTCGTGTTGACCCTGTTTGCTGCAACTTTAAACAGTACAAAGTAACTTCACTAACACAAACTGAAACTTTGACACTTCACTTCCTCTTCTGGCTCAATTTATAGAAACGGCGTCATAACCTTTCACACTCTCAGAGCAGTTTTCACAGTCTCTCAGCACTGTGCACAGAAATGGACCGTGTTCAAGGTCAGTTTGACTTTTTTTTGGCTATGTCTCTTTGTCATTTTACTATTTGAATATTATCTCAGAGTCAGCTTATTGAGTGTAGTTAAAAGATCAGTTTGTATTGTATATATTTTTAATACACAGATAGATCATTTGTAAGACTTCTGTGAATTAGTTGTTGGTCTCTTACAGGTGGTAAAGCATATGGTCTTCTCAAGTCTCAACAGGACGACAGACTAAACTCTATCAATGAGGTATGTTGAACTATAAATGATATCTTTATGGGCAAGATCTAAAGATATTTGTTCGCTAAAGACAATAATATGTGCAATTATCTTTTTGTGTGTGTGTGTGTGTGTGTATTTATCATTCTTCTAGGCTTTTCTCTCAGATCCCCAGTATGCAGAAGAGGAAGACCTTGCATCAAAGCTTGAAATGTTTAAAAGTAAATATCAAAGGGTGATCAATCACTCCTCGGTGAATTGCTTTATTGTTTAATGCACTGTCATAAATTTTTTTGAATGTGATTATATTTGTTTGTATTACAGAAAAGTATATGGAGTTTGATCTGAACGACAAAGGAGACATAGGTAAAGCTGCACCAGTTTTACAGCAATGAAAATATTTTGAGTCACATTGAGCAACGGTTGCATTCAACAGTGACTCACAACTGTGTTCACTGGTTACAGATGCACATTTTATTTATTTCCATTGTGCGAATCCTCAATTTTATAGATATGATGGGATTAAAACGAATGCTGGAGAAACTTGGATTGACCAAGACTCACTTAGAGTTGAAAAAGATGATGTCAGAGGTGACTGGAGGAACATCGAAAGATACTTTCAGCTACAATGACTTCCTGAATATGATGCTGGGAAAACGAAATGCAATTCTAAAACTGTGAGTATATGAAATACTGGGTAATTCAGACAGTGGGAGGAGACTCAAAATTGGGTCACAGGAGGATTAGGGTTAATGGGAGATTAAGCCCCCAAATTGTTACAAAAAAGTAGGTGCTGGACATTGAGAATTTGCATGAAGCCTCTGTTTATGTGGCCTTAACCTAAATTCATATGATCAAATTACAACTTTAATAAACAAAAAAATGTTAGCGTGATTGTTGGTTTGATGTGAAAAATAGACTACCTGCTGTAAGATATTGTCTTAATCTATCTAAAGGTTTACAGTAAAGTCATGCAAACCAACTGACATATAATTTTCTTCTGCTCAGGATCTTGATGTTTGAAGGCATGGGAAAGGAACAGGAGCAGAAAGAGGCTGGACCACCAAGTCGCAAAACTTTTTCGGACCTGCCCTGAGGAGCTGTCCGTCCAGAGTTGGAATAAATGCTATTGTGATTTTTTTTTTTTTTTTAGTTCTAATAATCATCAATCATGTAACTGCTTTCAAATGCCAGATGGACGTAAAAATTAATATCTTTTGTAAATACTGTATTTTGTTTGAATTAAATGATGGAATCTACACAAAATATTTGTCCATTGGCCCTGTATTAAACTGCTGTTCACATTTCCCACATTACAGCCAGTTAACCTCTTTGTAAATTCCATAGTACAATGGTCTGCAATTTAGTAATCTTGTATCATGCTGCTTGGTTAAAACATAGCCTCTTGATGTTTTATCTTGGTGGAGACCATAAGATCAAATAAAGCCTATTTCAAATACAGTAATATAATAAAACAACTGAAACTCTCTATCTTTGTAGCATTTTTATAAATAGATTACTTGATTAGACAGACGATAAGTATTTCTAAAATGGGTATATTAACATATGAATCAATTCTGACACATTTTCTTATTTTCCTTGACATATACCTCTCAGTATGCGTCACGAGTAACTTTATTTTGAAAACCCCAGATTTACCGGAAATCGTATTTGTCATCCAGGAAGAGAGGACAAACCAGCAAAGCCCGCAAGTTAATGTGTTAACTAATATCATAGAGGGTGAGTAAAAGTGACTTTCGTCAAACTGTAATAAATACGAAAAGAGAGTACTTCTCAATACATGTCGCAGTTACAATAAATATTTTCCACAGTCTGTCGCGCTAACCAACAGCAGCTAGCAAGATAGCCTGTAAATCACGGGCTAACGAATGTAGCATGTTAGAGACGCAACCTCGTTAGTCAAATTGAAGAATATATACAATAAAATCAATTTTTTGTTTAGTACATCAGAAGTGATGTCGTGTGGTTGTTGTGTATATGGTGCAACAAAGTGTTAAATTAGTGTTTGTAGTGTTTACATGGACAGAATTAGATCTGCCGGTGTTGAGCTGTTAGCCTAGCAGCGAGGCTCTGAAATGAACCCTGGTCCTAACTCTGTTTTGGTTCGTCAGGAGGATGAGTAGCTCAGAGGAGGTGTCCTGGATATCCTGGTTCTGTGGACTGAGGGGGAATGAGTTCTTCTGTGAGGTTCGTGGATTATTTAATTTCTTAAACTGAAATTTAAGAGTGGGTGTTGCAGTGCACAGGCAGTCAGACCGCGCAACACCCTGCAGCCACCTCATACAACACAAACCTATTTATACAAATCGCCGTTGCATCATATTTTTTTATAGTATATAGGTATTTTGCACAACGATAAATTGGATATAGTTGCTTGTAGAAGACTGTGAAGTCACGTAACTTGAACATAATTGGAAACACAAGGCTGCCTAAAGTATCTCATGACCTGAAGTTATCTAGAGTGAAAATAAGGTGGAATTCCTCATTCAAGAACTGAAATGCCCTTTATTATATAAAGGCAGCAATTGTGTTGCAGATTTGTGTTAAAGAGAGATAAATGTGTCTTTTGCTAACTTTTTCATACATCTTGTCCTTTGGGTTTTTAAGGGACACATGACATTTGAAGACAATTTTTCATGATTATCTTACATTTTATACACACAATGATAAATGATTAACTGAGAAAATAAACAGCTTTGCCTGCAGCCCTGTGGGTGTATACTATATTGGAGTCCATCTTTATACATCTAGGAATAGTGCTGTCAATGTTGGCATCAGTGTGTAGCTGCAACTCTAATTTTAACTCCTTGCCTGCCTCATTGGTAGCATCTAAGTAATCCTGTTAAAGTCTTGCATAAGGCAGCAACAAGGGAGTGCTGGGGCAATCTGCTGTTGCAACAGTAATTCATTAATGCAATTAATTGCCATTCATTGTCTTCTTTTGGCTGTGTAACAGGTTGATGAAGATTACATACAGGACAAATTTAACCTGACAGGTTTAAATGAACAGGTGCCTCACTATCGCCAGGCCCTGGACATGATTCTCGACCTGGAGCCAGGTGAGACTATTAAGAGAGTAGACACGTGAAATAATATAATTAAGTCTCAGTGATTATAACTGCTTGTGCTACTTTTAATTGACAGATGAGGAGCTTGAGGATAACCCCAACCAGAGTGACTTGATAGAGCAGGCAGCGGAGATGCTCTACGGGCTTATACATGCACGTTACATCCTCACAAACAGAGGCATTGCACAGATGGTAGGCTGTTACTTAAAAGCTTCAAATTCTTACATGCTGCTTGACAAGACTTGGCTGTGTTTTCTAAATTTGTTTTTTTCTGCAGTTGGAAAAGTATCAACAAGGGGATTTTGGCTATTGCCCCAGAGTCTATTGTGAGAATCAGCCAATGCTTCCTATTGGTAAATCTGGCTTTTCCTGATTTTCTCATTACACACAAGAACCCACTGTACCAGTGACATTGTTTGTGGCTATGAAGACAAACTCTTTCACCATTTATCTCCTGACTGTCATAGGTTTGTCAGACATCCCAGGAGAAGCTATGGTGAAGCTTTATTGCCCAAAATGCATGGATGTTTACACCCCTAAATCCTCCAGACACCACCACACAGATGGAGCCTATTTTGGTACAGGCTTCCCCCACATGTTGTTCATGGTGCACCCAGAGTATCGTCCAAAGCGACCAGCCAACCAGTTTGTGCCAAGGTTTGTTTGTTTTGACAAAAAAATTCAAGTACAGAAAAGCTGGGATTTGATATATACAATACATAAATGTCTTTGTGTCCAGGTGAACATATTTTTTTTCTTTTTTTAGGCTATATGGTTTCAAGATTCATCCAATGGCTTATCAACTTCAACTTCAGGCTGCATCAAGTTTCAAGAGTCCAGTCAAGACAATTCGCTAGAACTCTGCTTTGACAAAATATGGTGGACTAAAAGACTTTGTCATTTACTACTTGTTTAAAGCGATGGATTATTGTACATGCCCAATAAATGCCTGTACAGTTCAATTGATATTTCTCATTTAGCAAAACACTGTTACAGTTGAGCAAGTTAGTGATTTTTCTGGATTAAACATGTTATTTTTCTCCTAAAATCAATCAACTGATTGATCCTTAATTGATGTCAGTTCATCTGTTTTATATTCTGGGGTTGTTTCTCTTGAACAGAAACGTGGCTTTAATGAAGGCTAGTCTTTGTTGTGGCTCAATTGCACGTGATTGAATGTAACAGGAAATCTTGCCACCAGCTGCTGACAGATTTGCCTTATCACTGATATGGTTAGTTAACACTTATGAAAGTTAAAACTAAATTGCATCAAATCATATTAACTTGTGCTGCAGAACAAATGTTGGAATGTGCATATGATTTTATTCTGTAAGATGGTTTTTATTTGAAAAAAGCAATATTTCTAAATGTAATGAGGTGCTTTTTCTAAGAAATGGTTAGTACCAAATTTGCATCAGAAAGTCCTCATCTTTAAAATGGAACTATGCTTGATATCAGTTTTATTGTCACTGTTCAGTTTCCTTTAAATCCAGTGGTTTGTTTGTGCTTGACTGTTGGAGCAACTGTAACAATACTTTCCTGATAATCACATATTTGAAGTTTCATGTTGTTTACATTATGGTATTGCAACCTAGACACTCTGTCACCCTCAAGCATTTGATGTTGATTGAACATGCAGCAACATAACATCCATTATGAAATAAGTGAATGGCATTAAATATTTATTTCTTACTAAGATCTCACTCGTGTGTTTCACATATTCACTTCCCGCCAAAATGCAAAATAATGCATATTTTATTTTTTCATAAAAAGACAGGGATAAGTCACAAAGCAACAATATTTTCAGTTGTCTAAAACCTATTTTGTTTTCATGTGAAATTCTACATTTTCTTCCAGGAGAGTTTGCGGTTGTCATTCATGTAGCTACATTACCAATGGTTTCTTTTCAGGTTAAAGAGTTTGCTAACAAACATGCTATCTAAAAGGGGCATCATATATTCATAAGTATCTTCTTTTCTATGGAAAGGTACAGGAAAACAGCAAGTGAGAAAGCAATCTACTTAGACTACATGGTAAAAAGGCTTTACAAACTTGGTTGATAATGAATGCAATATTTAACATTGTGACATCTTTAGTGGAAACCTGGAAACCAGCTTGTGTTGAAACATCACAGTATAACAAATCACATGAAACATTTCCTACTTTACAAATAAATTACTGTATAGTAGTACATGTAAAAAAGACAACTTGTGCTCCTATGAGAGAAAAGCCACATATACTGAGACAGCTGCCTTCACCTCTTGCATGTGTGGTTACTGTGACCGACAAGCTTTTACATAAAATGACTTCACTTGGCTGAACATAAATGTACATTAAAAGTAGGGATGAATATACATATATGGACATTCCTCATACAATCATACGGAGATCTGTAATCTTAAAAAGAATATCAAAACCTGAGATAAGCAGACCAAAGCTTGTAAAACACTTTATCAACCAAATATATTCATAAGCAAATATGGCTTCTATTCTACTGAATAAAACACAGGGCTGAAGGAAGCACTCCATTGTCGTATGTCAATTTTGAAAGGTTTGATAAACTTGGTGGACTACAAGAGGAAACGAGTAAGAATGATTCAGGGTGTCAGGCAAGACGGGTAAAGAGGTTTTAAAGAGAGACCTTGAAATTCAGTTCACAGCACAATGGTAACCTACAATTTCATGAGTAGATGGATATGAATAACTTAAAAACCTCAATTTGTACAAACACTATAAAAGCATTACTTCTATAAAATAGAGAAATATTTCAAAATAGATCCATTTTTAATTCAAACTTTACAATAATGTGTAGGCTACCGGTTCTTGGCTGGTCGGGAAAGAAAAAGATTTAGTTTTTTTTTTTTTGTACCTGAGCAGTGAACAAAGCCAAACAAACTGTCCAAATTTGAGCACAGAATATCTTTGTTCACATATTGATGTGAGGTATGTCATATAAAAAATGTCTCTCCTGAATTAAATAGACAAGTAAACAACAACAAAAACAAGCGTTCCCTTGAATGTAGTCTTAACGTTCCCCTAGCAGCACCAAGGGAATGAATGCTGATAATGGTGTCTAAACTAGAATCGAAACAGTGCATTTGTATAAAATTAACAATGTAAAAACCACTAGGAAAATAAAAGCATTTAAAAGCAAACATAACTGAGATCAC
>OMNW01002281.1:5410-18032 GCA_900303245.1 Selene dorsalis | reverse complement strand
TGTGGGGTGGAGGGTGGGGGGGGGCAGCGACATACTGCCATTATGCCTTAGAGAGGAAGCTGTAGTAATCTATCACTAATTCCATCAGTTTAAATTTGCAGTGTCACACTGTCATATATTGATACAGAACAAGGTATAGATTGGTTTTATAGATAGAAAACAAGTAGACCTGCAGCGATTAGTTGATTCATCAATTAGCCCATCATCGGGAACCGAAATAGTAACTATTTTAATTGTAATCTTTGGGTCCAGCTTCTAAGTTGTTAAATTGAGTTGAATATCTTTAACTTTAGAATAAACAAAGATTCTGGATAAAGATGAATGAAGCCTGTGTGTGTGGAGCTTTGATGTCACGCAAAGTGGCAACGCTCTAAATTATACAGAACTTTAGGATGTAAACAGGTGAATTAGTCACCCCGTAGAGTTGTGTTGAAAACTGTCTTCTGAACCAGGCTGGAAACAAGTTTATTTCAGCCGTAACAATGAACATGGGAGTCTATGAGGACTGACTCAAGTGGTCACTTTAAGAACTGCAGTTTTTTTTGGCACTTCCATACTGTCAGCTTTTTCCATAATGAAAAGAAAACAGACAATATTTGTTTTATTCCAGCTTCATGAATAGTAGGTCGTGCTGCTTGTTGCTGGTTCATACATCTTTATGTTGTTGGCTGCTGGTCAAAAAAATAAATCTAAAAAACATTGTAATCTTTTCCCAGGGAAAAAAAAAACCATTGATTCATCACCAACATAATTGTAAAATTGATCAATAATGACAATTACTGCTATTTGCAGCCCCTATAGATGGAAAAACAGATAAACAGAGGGCGGACATACAAGATAGATTGAGAGATAGACAGATGTAATGAAAGAGAGAGATGTTCAGATGGAGATAGATGCTTGGAGATGCAGAGACACAAATAGATAACGAAAAAAAAAGATAGAGGGAGACAGAAAGAGAGATGGCGGACCGAGACCAAATGCAAAAAGCACTTTCATGCCCAGCACAAAGCCATCAAAGCCTTGATGGTGGCCCTCATAAAGATCGTTTAATGGTCTTCGCAGAGCACTGTGGGAGACCTTGTTTATTTCACATTCAATCAAACCTCTCCAATCAACCCACACATACTCACTAACTGTCACTTGAGGTTGATTTCTTGATTACGGCAATCAAATGTGATGTAAAGAACAGTCACACTCTTGTATGCCTCGCCTCTTAACTGAAAAGGAAGCGCTGCACAACTGCAGCTCCAATACATAATAAATGCAGCTCATATTGCTTATCAAGGTGTTGAAAAGACATGCTGCTCTGAGGCTTACATACTGAGAGCTGCTGACTGATACCTCACAGAATGATAAAAGAAATAACTGCACTACTAAAAAGTAAGGTTTGGAGCACTTATTCTGGCTCAGCAGCAATTGTCAACACTGAAAAAAAGCCTAGTATACTTTATGACTGTAAATATACTATGCGATGGCTGTGCGTGTATGAAGCATAAAACCCCCAAATCTCATTTTAACTGACTTTCACGGAGCCATTAATGAGTGTGAGCACTCACTGTGTGCAGCTGTGGTGCCCTACTTCTTAAGCAGGGCTGTGAAGTGTGAACACTTGCAATGCTGAGCAATACAACCACAAACTTTGGATTCTGGAGCATTTGAGTGGTGTGTTTGAAGTGAACAAAATCCTATTAAATTTTTGGTACACTGCATTGTCTTGTGCCTTGTAAACAAAATGCGCTGCCCTAAATTTGAATATTCAAGGTAGCTCTCTTTGTTGTGTTAATATTTTTTTTTTTGCCAATAAGTATCCTTGAGGTTTTCGCATGGCCTTGTTCTATACTTTCATGCATTAATTTTGTAGGACTTGAATGAGCCATAGAAAAGTACAAAGTGCAAAATAGATAGTGTAAGCTGTAACTTTAACCTGCATAAGATATATTATGGAACATTGCTCCAATGGTAAAGAATTTCTGTCCATGTCTTAAGAGAAAGAGGGAGAGAGGGAGGAAGAGTAATTATTCTGTATCCGTTCTGCACTCTATTTTCCTATCTCCTCTTTGCAGCACCGAGCAATGCTTACCAGAGACCTGACAAGAATTGCCAATGATTTTCCTGCTTTACTGACAATTCCTCAGTGTTTGTGCAAGGCGATTTAACTCATCAAGGCACTCTTCTGTGCTTCTGTTGTAAGGCCTTGAAAAGGCTGTGTTTGTGCTGCAAGGCCTTGGAAGGAGAGCCTCTAAATCTCTGCAAATATAGTGAGGTAGTGCTAACATTTGATTTTGTTAAGTCTGTGTGAAAAACACTTTGTGCCACACTTTTGAGTACACACAAGAGTATCAGTGCCATTTTTTTCCAGCTGGTAATACATGTACTATGTTTACTCTGCCTGTCAGATACAGAGTTCAGTGCACTGCGGTGGAAGAGAACACAAATGTAATATGTCCGGTTTGGTTTGTACAAATTGAAAATATATTGATGTCATATGTCAGTATTTGCTTATACATGATAAAATTAAACTTATTGAATTGATACTGTTTTCACACAACAGAACTCAAATCCTAAACATCCATGTTAATGGCTTGTTAATTAATTGAAGCTAAGGGTTTGCAAGCTAATAAAGATACACGGAGGTAAAAATGTAAGGCACAAGATGCTAGACAAGACATGTGGACTTCCTATTTCCCAGTAGGCAGCTGGATACATAGGGTACACCCCCCTTAGATGGCTCACTGTTATTTTTGTGTCTCAGCTTCTCTTTTCTTTCTTTCTCTCTCTCTCTTTTTTTTTTTTTTAAATGTGATTTAATAACTGAGAATAGGAAAGTGTTAGTAACTATATAATCAAAAGGTTTAGAGAAATGTCATAGCTGTGGTCTGGCATGATTTGAAACTGTGATGCCCTAATAATAACACAGTAAGCACAGCAGTGCCTTTGCACGGCCACAATCCTGTAACGAAATACATTCCTCTTATCTAGCAGGGGAGTTGAGTATCAAGTAGTGAGCATGTCCTAATGCACCCTACAGCTAACACGACACTACATAGACAATGCATTTCTAAGTAGAGGAAAGGTGACTGCGGCATTGAAGTTTTTTTATTTATTTTTTTTTCCTGAATATATTGCACATGCTGCAGATATAAAGCCCATTTCAATGCAAAAATTCACATAAACACCCGCCTGCTTGCCAAAATTAGCCTGTCATTCATAGTCAATAGCAGTTGCAGCCTTCACATCCATAACACGTCATAAATCCTTGCTTCATTGGTCTCCAGCTCAGGAGAGAATTCATATTCACAAACAATGAATAGGCTGTCCCAGAACACAAATATATGTGAAAATTCAAGCTGACTGATATTCCTATTTAATAGACTTTGGATAATGGAGTTCATCTGCATGAAAATATTTTCAAACACAACGCCAAATACTGTGCATATTGCTCATTTGAACTTGACAGCATCTTGTTTTCGCATGTGTCCCCGTTTTTTAATTCTGTCTGAGAATAGCTAGCACTCTGGCAATACATTTCTGATTTCCATCCAAAGTTGTACTGTTGACATCACTCTTCCAGCTGCAGGAAAAATAATTAGTTTCCTCACAGCATGCAGACATTAATATTAATAAGTTACCGACGTATACTCTGTGTCCCTAACTACTTGTCATTTAAAATGTGAACCCATGAGATAGTGCTCTAAATATATCTGCTGACAGATCCAGTACAGTAATGAGCTTGAATCAAGTGTCTGTCACAGTACGCCGCCATTACTCCTCCATGACACTTGGAGCCGCTTCAAGGTGATGGATAGGTCAGAGGTGACTAATTTTAGCAATTGTTGCTGTAGGTCAGGTTTTCATCATTTTTCAAAGGCACAATTTAGAAGAAAAATCTAAGACTAATTTGATCTGGAGTAATGGAGTATGTCACACTTGACACTACGGGTGCCAAGGCACTGCTCTGAGACAGAAGCAGATAGATTACTCAGTGGGTTTACACCATTATCTCACTGTTCACAAGAGTGTCAAATCTTTTCAGGCATCCAGACTGTGGTTTAAATGCATCCAAAGTCCCCTTAGCCGGGAAGTGTATTTGATGTGTCTGTTCCATGGAAACCCATGTGGCATGTAATGTTTATTCGCTGCGTGTTCAGCAAGTGAACTCGAGAAAATGTGTTGATAAGTTTGGTCCTTAGATATTTCAAATAAAATATAAAGCAAAACACAAGGCCAGTCAAGTCAAGTCAATTATGTTTTCAGAGCTCACAAATTGGACTCTGAGGACTTCTCCGGAAAGCGCACAACATCTTCGATCCTCAGAGAGACAACATTAATAAATAAATAAAAGTAAAGAGAGAGCTTATCGAGCCAGCCTCGGAGATGTGTGCAGAGAGCAGGGACTTGAAGGTTCACAAATGTTACCTCAGCCTGTGCCTTTAATAGTTTATTCATTTGAATGAAAAGAAAAGAGGACAGAGAGGGGCAACCACGGCATGAAGCTAAAACCGGGGAGTTGTGGAGAAGCAAGTGCCTCAGAGAAACAACCCCCGAAGAACGGGATCGTTTTACATTTATTTCACTCTGTGTATTTATACCGCTCACATTTTCAGCCGTGGTCGAAAACAGCACGAGAGTACCGCAAACAGACTTGTTGTTGGCAACAAGTGAAGCAGTGTTTTGTTATTGTGTGGAGTGGTGCTCAAGGGCAATGATTACCGCATGTAAATATACTGCATGTTTAGTTTTTTTCTTCCTGCCTTTTCTTTTAGTTGAATTCAACTTCAGAAATGCAGTGTTGCTGATGATTACACTACACTACAAACTTTGCAGCTGGGTTTTCTTAAAAGCCTGTGTAAAAGACAAGAAGTGTGCGCTATCTCTTGCAGCATCATCGTATTTGACTCCATGTATAAAATACCACTGTCTGATTTGCAGCTGCACTCCAACATGGACAAAGGTGATGGCAACGTGAAGTACGTGCTGACCGGAGACGGGGCGGGCGCCCTGTTCCTGATTGACGAGAAGTCCGGGGATATTCACGCCACCAAGAGGCTGGACAGGGAAGAGAAAGCCATGTACACGCTGCACGCCAAGGTTCTCGATCGAAACACCAACGCTGAGCTGGAGCCAGACACCGAATTTAATATTAAAATTCATGACATCAATGACAATGCTCCAAAGTTCGAACAGGACATCTACTTTGCCAGTGTCCCTGAAATGTCTGAAGTTGGTAAGTTATGGTTTGCTTTATTTTCCACTTGAGCTGTTTTGTGGACTTAACGAGACTATTTGGCTTCTATGCCGAATATTTGTTGCTTTCCAACTTGATATGTGAGAATTTGCTGATGTTATATCACTCTACACTGTAAAAAGAATCAAGAAGTTCTTTTTTCCTCCATTGTTAGACATAGGGCGTTAACATCCAACTAAAGATACTAAGAAAAGGAGAAGAAGAATGCTTGGTTCTTATGTATTTACTTCTTTAAGAGTAGTGTAACTATATACTGAAAGCAATCTTTCAGGGCAATGTAGTGAACACGCAATATTGTTGCTCATCAGTCAGCTGGGATGGCCTAATGTGAAACTGTATTCACTTCAAAGTTATTTTTTGCTTTTGTGATTATTATTCATTCAGTCGGGCTCATTGGGCATTCATAACGAGTAATGCCATTTGCCATTTTTAATAGGCGGTAGAAATATTGAAAGTTTAGATTGTCACAGTCTTTCCAATTAAGGATTTGCTTCATTGCACTCCACTTAAATCCATTCAAGTAATATAAATAAACCGATTGGCATGAATATAAACAAAGCTTATGAAAATAATGCATGCAACTCGAAATCAATCCTCAATTATGCAACCGCAAATTAATACACAGGAGCAATCAAGGGTAAATAAAAACCCAATTGTCTATATGACAAATAACAATGTCCTATTTAGAATTCATAATGCACTGCTCTTAGGTTTTCTCAGCTGCATGGATAATGGCCAAAGGTGGGTCAGGGTCACCACTGCTTGTCTCCGGACTAATAAACTGCCTTATATGTTCAGACTGAACGCATTGGTTAATCAAGCCAGCCAGCCATGAAGAATCAGCAGCTCCCTTTTATGCTATCAGTGCCGGGGCTAAGTGGGACAGATGTTCAAGGGTTCATTAGTATGCACGGAGAGAGTCATACGCAAACAGGACACAGCAGAGGTCCCCTGAATGCCAAGGACAGTATTTGCAATGTGGCATCATTGAAACGCTTTGGTTGACTGGGTTGCAGGACATAAAATGGGAGCAACTGCAATGACAGTGTAGAAGAAGAAAGCTCTTTCTGAGCTTAAATGTTTACTCATTTTATTATCTAGCAAAAAAATGAAACACATCCAATAACACATTCCCTAATTGTGAAAGCTGGGCATTTATATTTTTTTCTGTACAGAGTGCCCAACATGTAATGTGTCTGTTGTTATGGTCCCTGTAATAGTTTTAGAATGCAGAATAAAACATCTCATACCAAAAGGCAGCGTCTATGTGGACCATGGTCCATGACCATGACCATACCATTCAGACAGGCACACATTCTTCAGGCCCTGTGCTTCCACACATCTGATTTGTGGTAAATTGAATGAATGTTACAAGTCTCAGCTTTGAGCAGGTTTCCATCATAATTAACACAACTGTGTCCAAGGTGTAGCCGTTTTAACACATGATGCTCACATTGCATGGTGCATAGAAGTTAAAGAATTGAATTGGACATTTGGCATCTAATGTCGTGTTTCCACTACCTGGTACCAGCTCGCCTCGCCTCGCCCGCGTTTCCATTAGGTAAACGTACCTGGAATCTGGTACCTGGTACTACTTTCCTGGTTCCACCTCGGCCACGGTTCAAAAATGGGTTACTAAAAGGTAACGTGCAAACACTGCAGACCACTGACTCGAGAATCATCACTGCGTCATTGCGTCATCCTTACGTGGAATGCATGACTATTTTGCATGGCTAAAAACTGTTTTAATTCCCGCTGTAGGGCTGTTTATATGTCACTTTATTAAGTTTTTTATTTTTTTCATGCAAGAAAGTAAGCGTTCGATTCACTGTGCATGGTCAGTTTATTCAAATAACACCTTTTTGGGAGTTTGCGCCAACGTTCGGCTCATCTCATCACATTTCAATAAATAAATGTTTTAAGATGAACAGATCTGTCTATATTAAATTTCATTTTAATTTTAATAGGTGACGTCACTATGACGACCAGCTACTCTAAAGGCGGTACTCCACTCTAATATAAACGATCTCCAGAATTTTACCTGGTACCAAAGCAGAATCGAATAGAGTCATGCTGGTACCATGTAGTGGAAACATGGAATAAGTGCTTCCTGGGAAGTTGTGTGGTGTTTGTGCCCAGAACACACCGATGTGGTTCAGGGTTGTCTGAGAGTTGCCATTCAGATTGAGATGTAGTGTCTGACAATGAGGACTGAAGATGTGGCCATGTAAGTGAAGAAGATAATGAAGAGGCTTAAAATAAACAAGGATTTATTGGAGACATTTCTAAAGTAGTTTTTTCTTTGTTTGTTTGTTTTGCCAAAACCAACAGTTGGGTATATACTAAGAAAAAAACAAGGTACGTACTGGAAAAGTATAAAAATGGCAACCGACCTTGCTGACTGAGCAGCAAATGTCTTGTGGCTGAGATGAAAACTATTTGCATGGTGCAGAAACACAACTCTGTGTCAGTACAGCATGTCGAGACGCTCATCTGTAAGTAGGCGTACATGTTTCTTTGTCAACAATAAAGAGAAGACTTTGTGACCGACATGTCAGAGGAATCACCATGGGATTCAAACCACTGATAAACCTCAAAGACAGAAAAGCCAGGCAGCAGTTCACAGAAATACATAAATAGAAAACACCACAAACACCCAAACACTGATGAAACAAAAATCAACCTGTATCAAAATGATGGAGAGGGGAAATTGTGGAGGGAGAAAAAAAAAAAAAAAGGAGTAGCCCGTGACCCGCAGCCACCACCTCATCTGTCAGACATGGCGGTGGTTCTGTTATGGTCTGGACTCTGATAGAACAGACACTCTGGCATTTATTGATGATTCCACTGCAGACGCAGGAAGCAGCAGGATGAATACAGAGGTGTACAGGAGCGTTCGGCCAAATGCATCAAAACTCATTGGAGGGCATTTCATCATTCAGTAGGACAACGATCCTAAACATACAGCCAAAACAACCAAAGAGCTTTTCAGACTGGCAGGGCCAACTGTCTGGTTTCAACCCGATGGAGCTTCATTCCTAAAAGCAGAGAGATGCCATAAAGCAGGCAGCAGCCGAAGGAGGCTGCAGCTCATCAACTGGGGGTGTATACGGGTCAGAGAGTTCACACGGCGATAGACTGCAGATGATTTACCACAAAATAAAAATGTTTCACTTCAGATGCATCTGTTCAATTACTTTGGGAACCCTAAACTTTGGGCACTATTTGCTAAAAGGCCTATATCTGACACACGGATACACACTCTCAAATTAAAGTTCAGACTTGGCACTTTAACAATGGATTCCATCATTTCATTTTCCATTTGATGTGCTGAAGCACAGAGCCTGGAGAATGAAGAAAGTATAACTGTCCAAACACTTGCAGTCTGGAGTATAACACAGCTACATGAGCTCAGTAATTATATTTCAGCTCCTCAGCTCATCAGCAGAGGCCTGTCAGTATTTGCCTAATGTTGCCACACCTCTGATTCTGAAAACGAAGAGAAAACAACTAGAAGCTTTCAGCCTCACTGATATTTTTAAGAGATTCAGCTGTTAAGATGCTATGGTTTAATGAAAGCAATAATTTTCACTGAGGTAGAGGCAGCTGTGGCAAGTACCTTGGTAAGTTGTTTCTTTAAAGAAGGGAGGAAAGGACTAATTCCTCTCTTCACAGAAACGTGATGCTACGTTCCTGATTGTTTTTCAGCAGAGACATCAGTAACCCCATAATTTGACTTTCTCCTGGGGCCTGCGGTTTGACATGAAAACTAGACATTAGTCACTGGCTACCACTAAAAGGTGAATGATATCAGCCCGCTGCTGGTATTAAAGCTACCAATGGGACTGCGTTGTGCAGGGAGCTTTAGAACAGCTTCCCTTCATATGATGAAGAAGCAAATAAAAATATGTCGAGTCAGTCATTTGATCGCGTCTTGACTCGATGTGTGCGGCGTCATTGCTTTGGCTTTTTAAATTGACTCCGCATGTTCTATTTGCAGGTACATCTGTTGTCACTGTTACTGCCACTGATGCCGATGATCAAACATATGGGAACAGTGCCAAACTTGTGTATAGCATCCTTCAGGGACAACCGTATTTCTCGGTGGATTCTGAAAATGGTAAGCCAAACCCAGCAGGGACTGGATGCAATTTCTAATGTTATGCAAGTCTATAAACAGATCTTTCTCACGGCTCGGGTAAGTGTTCTTGAGAATTAAACAAGCTGAATAAGGATCCGCCTGTGTTACTAATGTTAAACATCAAATGTGAGATTTCAGTCCCATCTACTACAGTGAAATCCCTTTAGTTCAAAAGGAAATCAGGGAGATGACTCGTTTCAGCATGAATTTCAAATCCAGTTGTTTTCTCCCCACTTTTAACTATGTTAATATAAGACATAAAAGTAATATATTATTTATAAGTCATTCACTTTGATGACACTTCGGTGTCTAGGCTGGAAAAGGCAAACCCCTTCAAAGCCATTATTCACATTATTTATTTACAGCATGTCTGTAATATCTGACACATTGTGAAGTAAGTTACAGTATTTACTAAGAGGTAAAGGTGATTAGTAATGTCAGTTTGATCCTGTTATACTAGTGATCAGAACAGTGGTGCTTCTGTTGCATTCTTACCTATTTGATACTACACTATACCAGCACTGTGTAGTAGTAGTTCTCTCTGATTTCAACATTTTTATTGAGATGTTAACCTTGAGATGGAACCTCTTTTTTCACTTAGATGAAAAAAAAAGTAATTATATTTGATTTGAAATGATACAGGCTTTATTTGATCAACATCAATTAGGTGTTTTTGTTGTTTAAACCTAACCAGACCCAGGACTTAGGATGCCCTGCACTTTGTACATCCACCATCCACCCAGACCACCTCCCACAACATTCATGTTGTAACATTGTAGCACTTCTGACAGCAGAAAAACATTGCCAGGGAACATAAACCAGGCAGCTATTACATTTTCCCCACAAAATACAATTGGCAAACCAAATTTGTAGTATATAAATGTAATTTCCCACAAGATATGGTTGAGAACAGAGCTGGAACTGATCTTATTCTTATCAAATTTTCAGGAAGGCAGCAAATAAATTTTCCAGTTTTCCTGGCAAATGTGGTGGAAAGAATGTTGTTGTTGTTTTTTCCAGGTACTATTAAAACAGCCCTGCCTGGCATGGACAGAGAAGTCAAGGAAAACTACCAGGTTGTGATCCAGGCTAAAGACATGGCCGGACAGATGGGCGGCCTTTCAGGAAGCACAACAGTCACCATATCCCTCACCGACGTGAACGACAGCCCGCCTCGCTTTGCTAACCGTAGGAGACCATTCCTCCACATTTCACATTGACTCTTGATAAGCCTTAGTTAAAACAAATGCCCTGACACATTTATTCTTTAATATTTATTTTTTTACACTGACTGTCATGTACAGATTCCTTTCGGGTGACTGCTGTGGAGTCCACTGAGATCGGAGGCGCAATTGGCCGTATTAAGGCTGATGATCCAGACGTTGGGCCTAATGCTGAGATGGAGTACAGTATTGTTGGTGGTCATGATATATTCAACATTATCACTGACCCGACTACACAGGAGGGAGTCATCATAATCGAAAGGGTAAAACTATTTATTTTCTTTTTTTTTCACTCTGTCTTCCTTTTGGTGCTTTACAACTTCCCTTTATGCATTTAAAGGAGCTAATTGTTATTGTTGTAATAGCTTTGCTATTGATATATGACTAGTGTAACAGCTATTTGCAAATATAGCGACTACCCCCCCCCGAGCAGAGCTACTCTTTCAGATGCTATGGGCTGGCTGGTCCAGAGCTAGCTGCTCGCATGAGTTAACGATGGTGTTGCTTTTCACCATTGGTCACAGTTCTTGGCAGTGAGTGAAGTTTAATTTTGAACAACATTACTGCTACACTGGTAAGCAGAGCAAAAGCTTATTAAACTGCTTCATACTGCAACCAGTAGCAGAACAATCACTTAACTCATTATGGCTGTGCAATCAACACTTCTTCTGATAAGTGACATGTTTTCACTTGTAATGACCAGCCTGGTCACCAAGATATACTCAATACTCAACTGTTCATAGAAAACCTGATGGTACCACATCAGATAGCCACATGATCTATTCTAAATATATGAAAAAAGGAACACATTTTAATAGATGTGTATCTATCACAAGATTGAAAGTGGAACTCCTAAAAGGTTAAAGAATTAGCTTTTACAAGCTTCTCTTGACTGTTCCAAGTTTAACGGTGTGTTTAAATTAAAATTAAATTTGAGCTCTCTCTCTCTTTTTTTTTATCTCATTTTAATATGTGCGTTTCACTTCAGTGAAAAGACAGAAAAGTACAGTCTGAGATTAGAACCCGCCCCGATAACATTTATTCATGTAAGAAAGACGACAGAATTTATTTTTGAACTGCAGTGTAAAATCAGATACCCTAAGCCTGTGAAATGAATAATATAAAACAGTCTTTTGCTAGAAACTGCTTTTAGTTTTCCCGTAAGACCTTTCAGCTCAGTATTCCTCACATGGATTTGTAACTTAGAATTTAGAGTACGAAAAAGATAAAGGCAGACAAATGAAATGCAATAAATTGCCTATCAAAATCCTGGAGGCTGACTGTTTTTATGGAAAAGTCTAGAGCTTGACTTCTGATGCTCTTTCATCTCCAGGCACTGGATTATGAAAGTAAGAGGGACTACGAGTTCAGAGTGGAGGTGAAAAATACCTACTTAGATGCGAGGTTCATTCACGGTTTGCAATTCAAAGACTACGCCATGGTCAAGGTAACGGTAGAGGACGTGGACGAGCCCCCCGTTTTCGCCAGGAACCCTTACATCATCGAGGTGCACGAGGACACGGCTGCTGGCAGCTTCGTCGGCGTGGTGTCGGCCAGGGACCCCGACGCTGACAACAAGCCAGTCAAGTACGCACCGAGAGACCGCTAGACGTGTTTAGACCCCAAACAGAGCCAGACCGTTAGAGCCGCATGTCAGCTCCCTTTTCTACCTCCTCACAACAAGTTCATTCCCCTCTGGTATCGAGAATTCATGATTTAGTCGACTGAGAAATGAATCGATGACACTTTTAAGAAAAGATTTCCTCACAAAAGGTGAGGAAACAAAAGTGAGTTCATCGCTTTTATTGTGCTAATTTCATTACTTCAAAACTCATTGTTCCCAGCTTTAATTAAACTAGAATAAAATCAATAAGAAAACAGGCAACACATGGTAGAAATACAAAGTCTCCTCTTATCACGTTTCTCAGAGTGAGGATAAAAATGTGCCCACTTGGCTAAATCTAATCCATCAGCCTAGCCATGTGTCAGTGTGGAGGGGGGGGGGGGGGGAAA
>OMNW01002274.1:7394-17605 GCA_900303245.1 Selene dorsalis | reverse complement strand
TTAATGCCACAAAAATGTAAATTTGTTATGGCTGGAAGAATGTAAATAACCACCATATTTCTTCTGGGGGGAGATATTTCAGGGCACATTAGAGACCTCTCCACTTCTGGTATGCATATCATTGATTTCGCAGTGCAGAAGAAAATCCCATGCAGGCACACACCCCACCCACACGCACACATACCAAGTACATGTGCCACAGCCACTACAACATGCCGTGCAGCTTAACATACACAAATAGGTCTGCGTTAATGATTAATGTGCATGCACAGCCTCGAACCCAGTGCGCCTTAAAGGAAAAGAGGCCAAACACTTAACGAACCACAGCAGACATGTACAAATGTGAGACCTGCAGGGTGGGGTTGAATGCTTAGGGACAAGATCCACAAATATCTTTTGAAAAATTAACGATATACTGTAAAAAAAAACAAAAAAAAACTCCACAATGTATTTGGTGGAACATGTATAAGATACATGTGCACTGATATTCTGTGATTTTCCTCATTGATTAATATCTTAGTTTATTTCTCATCTAATCGATTCGATCCAAATGGAGATATTGAGATAGTTCATCAGTCTGAACGATTTTCAATCTGAGGATGAAAACTGACATAAACAATCAAATAATTATTAGAATCACTGCAGATCAAAAATGTCAGAATCACATTTGCTACTCATCATATACTATACATGATTTATATATTGTAAGCATCAGTTGTATTATTCATGAATATCCTATATCAAAATACACACACACTGGGCACTTTAGTACACCTGCCTGTTTTCTGTCATTATCCAATCAGCCATTATCGTGGCGGCGGCGCTCTCATGAAATCAGGTCAGGAGCTTCAGTTAACGATCACATCAAACATCAGAATGAGGTAAACATGTGATTCAGTGACTTTGATCGTGACATTGTGTTGGTGCCACTTTGAATGTCTCTGAAATCGTTGCTCGTCTCTAGAGTTTTTGCTCAACGTGGTCAGAGCTGACAGAGGTTTCCACAGTTACTCAGATGAGCACAATTAGCAACAGCAGTGCCTCTTATACCGCTGATCAATCACACGGCCTGTTTGCATCACTTTATGGAGAGAGGGCAGAATGAACACGCAGCTGACAAATCTGCAGAGACGATGTGATGCAATCATGTCAGGACTAAGGAGGAAGGTTACATATTTCCTAGGACTACACAAACTACAAATGACAAATCTCCCAGAATACACCAGATGCAGAAGCAAGACGACTGCACAAGCAACCAACGAGACCTATTTTGTCAATAATAAGGATTTTAAAATTACAACAACCATTTTATCGGACACTAAATCTTGAGTCCTGACTTTGTTCCTCATCAAAATCGCTGGTATGCTGTTTGTTACACGCTAACGTTACATCATGTCTGAAGTCCAGCAGCAGCAAATTAGTTGAACTTTCTTGCGGCTCGTCTCATATCTTTGCATTATGATGCATAAGATGACATATTGTGTTTTAGTAGTGTCTCATGTTTATCCCTTGTGACTCTGTTGTACAGGGTGAAGGGGCATGAACGGGCTTTAGTGTGGTGTTCCTAATAAAGTGCTCAGTAGACTCTATGCCAAATACTTTTGTGTAATAGGAACTCCACATGACTTCTGTGCATCGTTGTGCTTGTGTCAGAGGTGAGCACACACGCACACACTCCTCTGTTGTGTGTGAGTGGGAGAAAGATTTAAGGTGAAGCCTTTGTAACACCCTGGGGTTTCTACCAATCGCAAAGCAATATGACAAGTCACACACACCCAGGCGGCTCTGTCGCTCCCTATTTGTCAACAAAGCATTTTCTGCCTCAAACACAGAGTGAAGCTTTTTTACCAAAGTTCCCTTTGGTGAGCATTTCTGTCTGCTTTGCATATTCCCTATGAAGCAGGACTTTCAGAGCGTTTTGACTTCTGAAAAAAAAAAAAAAGTTTGTAGATTTTTATTAAAAACATGGTGCAAACCTAACATAAAAATTCTGCTGCTGATGCTGCCGGTGCCTCCACAGGAGGAGGAGGAGGCCAAATATTTGGATGCACGGTAGATGTTTCAAGTACAAAGTACATTTTTTTTCTCCACTGCTCACCTCTTTCTTGTTTTCTTCTCCTGTCTCCATCAATCAGCCTCTCAGGATGCACTGCCACACCTGTGCCCTGGTGACCAGCTCGGGTCACCTCATCGGAGGCGGCCGGGGTGAAGAGATCGACCGGGCCGAGTGCGTCATCCGCATGAACGACGCACCGACCGCCAGGGGTTACGCCCGCGACGTGGGCCGCCGCACCTCCCTCCGTGTCATTGCTCATTCCAGCATGCAGAGGGTCCTGAGGAGCCGCCACGAGCTGCTCAACGCCAGCCAGGACACGGTGTTCATCTTCTGGGGCCCGAGCAGCTACATGAGGCGTGACGGGAAGGGCCTGGTGTACAACAACCTGAGGCTGATGAACCAGGTACTGCCCAAACTCAGAGTCTACATCATCTCCTGGCAGAAGATGCTGCAGTTCGACGAGCTCTTCAAGAAGGAGACTGGCAAGGACAGGTGAGGTGTCACTGCTGCTGTCACAACAAGAGTGTGCATGAACTCTGTAAAGACGTCAGTCAGAGGTGCTGACATCATCACTTTATCACAAACCGACTCATGATAACGTGTGTTCTGTAATTTTGGCCTTTCACCTGACCCGTAGTTGCAGATGAATCAGCTCACAGTTACAAGCTAAACCGTCTCTGCTAACATTTAGCACTCGTATGGCAACGTCAAGTTAATATGAGCAGATTCTTTACGTCAAATGCAGCAAATTTCTGGACCATATATAAACAATACAACAATAAATAAAACAATACAAGACAGAAATCTCCCAGATAGCAATAAAAACCGGGGACAAACTCGCGCCACGTGCCTGTTTTCTTCTGACGTATACTCACAGTTCCTCTGCCCAAATTTTGGCCCATATGCAGCATGACTGTAAGGCGTTAGTCCCACATCTGGACCAGCTCTGGCAAACATAACATCTCCCAGCTGTCAGTCAATATCAGAGGATAACACCTGGACATATGAGTCCTGCAGAGGGTCCAGACATGTTCTAAGTATCTAAGCCAGTGTTTCTCAACCAGGGGTACTCGGACCCCTAGTGGAACTTGGTGTAATTGCAAGTAAAGTATCATTTCATTGAGTGACCTTTACAGACATTTATCATTTTACTAAAATATTGACTGGAGCAATCATTATTGCCTAAACTACAAAAGATAAGTTCATTGGCATTTTTCCCAAACCCATATGTTTTAATGGGAACTTGGTCATATTTTAAGTAGAATCTGCATTTTAATGGTTTTGACTCATTCTCATTTGTCTTCTTTAATTTACTGCATTACGCCATTACTACGAACTCAACACTTCACATCATTCTATGATGGAGTCAAGATTCAGGGTCAACATTAAAAGGAGAGAAGCTTGCGGTTCATTGGATCTTTATATACTGTATATTATTCTTTTATATCAACACTCCTGGTGCATTTTCTTCATTACACCATATCTACAGATACAGGCATGCCTTCCCGTCCTGTGCACATGAAGTGTCAGTTCACTTTTTTAATTTCTAGAAAAGCCAGAATTAAAGACATGGGAGCTGGCTGTCAAAACTGACGCCTCTGCACCCACTCGCTGTGTAGTTGTCGATTCAGCAGGTGAACTGGGAATGTTGTGAAAACGAGTGTAATGGGAATTTAATTTGTTTCCTGCATGAAGACAGCTCTCAAGGTTAATGTTCAAGTTTAACATGAAATAGTACTGTAACAGAAAAAAAAAGGACAGAGTCTCCTCCGCCTGCCTGTGAAGTGCAGATGGCTCAGTAAACACTGCTCCCAGCTCCTTTGTGTGTGTGTGTGTGTGTGTGTGTGCAACACCTTCTCTCACACTGAGCACTGGTAAAGGACTTAAATTGAATAAGTCCTAGCTGAGTTCTCAGTCCCGTGGCTATTAATGCTTAATGAAAACGCCACCATACACACACATACACACACATACACACACACACACACTGTTTGTCTCCCCCTCTCTTTGTCTGAGCCTTTGTATGGGGTGTCAGTGGAGATTGAATCTGACTGCAGCTTAAGATAGATGTCAGGGGGGAAATTGCAGAGTAGAGGATTTGGTGAATAGCTCAGACATTCATCCGTCAGAATCGGTGCCTACAGTCATGGTAAATGTTTACAGTGAGCAAGCAGCTTCTGTCACCGCTCTTATTGGCTGTTTCTCATCCTTTGTAGCATCAGGCATTAACATGTGGGAGGCTTATTTTAGGTCATTTCTGCCGTGGGGAGCGTTGGTGGAGAAAAAGGAATGTATTCCTATTCCTTAAAGGTATTATTTCAGTATCTCGTCTACTGTTTGAGAAAGTTTAAAGAAGGCTATCATCACGCTGACTGCGCTGTACTTTTTATGGAATAACAATATTTTACTTAATTTATAAAATGAGTCCTATTGTCAGTGAGGCTTTGGCTCCTGTGGGGGGGGCAGCAGTAATAGCAGAGTTTCTGGGTAATCAACTGTGCGATCTGCAACCCTGCAAGCCTGTAATTGTAATTATGGGTTATACCATTTCAGTAAAGGTAATTAAGATGGTGTGGGATGATGCCACATCCACCCATTTTAATCACATGGGCAGAGGAGCAATGAAAAAATGGCAAACCCCCCCCCCCGCCATCTCTGTATCCGCGGTGTTAAATTGCAAAGCTGGAATGAACATCAACCAGTGATTAAAGGGAAATTAGCCTTAGGTGCAACATTTTCTATATATATATATATAAATATATTCAGTGCTTTATATCCCTGTAATGCTTTATTATCACTGCTAACAGCTCCTCTGTGGTGCATGGTTGTGGTACAATTTGCTGGAATAAAAATGTGTGGGCTGCAGCAGGCCAGGTGGTTTAGACGTCTTTCACTTCTCAGAAGATTATAAGAAGGGCTGATCGCTTTGACAGCAAATCTACCTGCAGTGGGGGTAAAAAAGAAATGCAAGTTCAAGCCTTGGAAAAAAAAAAGTTCTACGATGTGAAAAGGTCAAAACTGAAAGAGGAGAAGCCTCAGAAACTGTGCAACAACTGCAGCAGAAAACAGGAGGCTGAAATGGATCTGGAGTGAGCGAGCAGAACTTGGAACCAGCGGAGCCAGAACCTGAGCCTGCATTAATCACAGCTCCGATAATTATGCTCAGAAGGAACATAAGAGTCTATTTAGGAAAGAAAAAGAAGGTCAGTTTGCTTTTCATTTCAAGTGTAAGAGTGGCTTCTAAAAGGCCGTGCACACCCACGCACACGTTCTCAGTGAGTGATGAAGCCTCCGCTCAGGTTGAAGGTGGGAGAACCTGAGCAGGTAAACACAAGAGGTGACCAGATTTTAAAAACTATTAAAGCCTGTCCCATCCTGTCTAAACATGAAGGCTGTTACTGTCTGTGAAATTTAAAATGACAAAAAAAAAAAGATAAAAAAATAAAATAAAATGTCACAAAAACAACCTTTTCAGTCTCGGTAGAGATGGAAATATTTGTGTAGAAAAAGGTGAATTAAAAAAAGTTACTGAACTACTTCACATTTTATTTCCTTAAAAAATCCAGTTTTTTAGCATTGAAATTTAAAAGCAATGACCTATATATTTTCATTACTCAAGCTGACAGAAGAAATCCTCAGTATCTCCAGGAGAGATTAATGAAATGAAACGTACGAGTAGCCGACAACCAGAAAGTGAAAGATGGAGGGAAATGCTGGAAAATTAAGACGAGCTGTAGAAACAAAATGAAAACCAAACTGCGCTGCGGGTGGACAGGAAACATCAGAGAGGACATATAATAACTCTAGTAGGAAAAAAAATATGTATACATGAAAGAAGACTGCAAACAAGGAGTAAAGGCAGTTTTTATTCCTGCCATTTTCACCCCTGAGAAACGCATCAAGAAAAGAACAACAACAACAACAAAAAGAGTGACCCGACAGGAACAGCAGCTGTGATCAGGCCGAGCAGATACACACATCCTTGGAGATAAAAATTAAGCGTCCTGAATTAGAAATCAATTAAAAACAACAAAAATACACACTAAACAAGTTTTATTTAGCCTCGGACAGGTCTGCACGCTGCGTCTACCTGCAGGTGTTCCCAGTCAAACAACAACAACAACAACAAAAATCACCATCTACACTAATCTGCATCGTCACCACCTCCTGAGAAGATGATGCTGATGATGCTGATGTCCAACAGCTGCTTCAGCTTTAACTAATTACAACTCATCACATCTTCATGTGACCTTTATTTCTCAGCAGTTACATAGCTGCCATTACAATACGCTCAATGACAACACACCTGCTCTTTACAAATGGCAACAATGCAACAGCAGCAACACAAACAGCAGCACAGCTCTCTCCCTCTGCTCTGTCGTCCTAATTAAGGCTATATGTTTTTATTATAACAACACACCCTCGTGTCTCTGGAGGAGGAAATGATGTTTAGCATCAAGGGCCGTTATTGTGAAAGCAGTCGACTCCTTTATTGAATACAAGCAGTGTGACAGTGATCTCACTTTTTGGTGGAAATCACACTTTAAGGCTCAAAGACAGTTAAACCGTTCATTAAATGAGTGATTTTGATTGAAAAACCAAACTGTGCGAAACATGAGGAAACAGCACTGCTCCTCTCCACTGGGATGAATCTGTCTTCCTACTCGCAGCTCCCCTTCAGTCCTTTTAAAAAGACAGCCATTGAAGCTGAGAGCTTGACATTTCACACCATATTATTCATCAGCATGTTCATAAACAAGGAAATGAGGGAGACTTCTTAAGTGAGATTAGCTGCATGCATCCTGACTAAGACCTCCACGCATCCACCGCCAAGTGCTTGATGACAAAATGTTGTGCTTTGAACTTTGAAAGTTTTCTAATTTGCAGGAGGGGTGTGTGTGTGTGTGTATGTGTGTTTGTGTGTGTGTGTGTTGTGAGTGAGTCATGGCTGGGCTGTTGTCATATTAAAGCCCAGTGGCTGTGTTTGCATATCACAACAAATCAACATGTTCCAGACAACCTGGCTCCTGTCTTAAAAGAAAATGAGAAATCTGTGCTTCAGCTGCGATAACATCGCTTTTGACACTGTTGTTTGTTGCGTGAACAGACTCTAATAAAGTTGAAAAAAAAAGAAAAGTCGCACACAAAAGTGCATTGTCACTATTCATCTGGCCATCACTCAGCTGGTGTGTGCAGAGCAACTGTTGCGGGAGGTTTGGGAAACAGTGAAACAGCAGGAAGAGATCGTTTACTGTTGTGTCAAAGGTCAGATTGTTTGGGAATAACAGAGGAAGTCCATTGGCTACTATCTCCTTCTGTGATATCTAATATACAGAATAGTACAGTATGTTTACCATCTGATATTTATGCTCTTTGTAATCCTGTCGGACATGTTATTGTAAGTTATCAGACTGAATTATAAGTATAAGTATTAAATATAATAACCCGGTTGGGTGGAAACGGTACAAAGTGTGTACTCTTCTTGTGAATGAAAAACAGACTTTTAACAGCGACATCCCATACGTCTCATAAAATCAGGGCCCGTGCGACTCCATTTTAAGGAAGATGGAAATTCAAAACATTTTGTGTTTAGGAACTGTGGCCGCTTAACAAACTGTGGCGATGTGACGGAAGGGCTCAAAACAGACGATGGAGAGGGAGAGCGAAGGGAAACGGATCATATCTGTTGAGACCTGGAGCGACGTGTAAATGCGAATAAAGGGTTTCCATTACACTTCGATAATGGAAAATGAGGTGGATAAAACCACCTCATGAGAGCGTAAAAATGTTTTGGCGATATTTGAGAGGTTTTCTAAATTGAGGTGTTTCCGTTACCAGTATTTTATTACGATATTTAGGTTTTGCGCATTTCTAGGGGTAATGGAGACCCAGCTACTGATTCAAGTGTGTGAAATATCAGTTTACAGCTCATTATAGATATATGAACGTCACGGTGCATGAGGTGAAGGGAGGAAGTAAACAGGTGATTTTGTTTGCAGCCTCACCGTGCTGATGCTACCTAACAGGAGCCATGTTAGTGACTTGTATTTTTGAGACGTTTCTGCGCTGAACATGAATAAAAGAGGAAATTCCTATTATTTATGTTTTTAGCCTTTTCACCTTGTGTTCTGTTTGTCCGTCTCCTGCTGATGTGTTAAATGTTTTATTCACTGTTTTCGGTGTAAATCACTGACTTCTACGCTCCCATGCCGTCAACATGTGAGCTCAAACTGAATCATGCACATTGGATTTGACTAGATTTCAGAAAATGTGCATGTAGAATAAACAGATGTAGTGATATTTTATTCTGTCAGTGAGGATGTTGCAGTATATTTCATGACAAACACCCTGAGCTTCTCCTGAAGGAGTAACATGGAGGAACATGGCACCACAGCACAGCACAAGCATGACTAAAAATACACCGAGGTGTGGACACAAAGCCCAGCACAGCGGAGTGTATTTTAATTACACTCAGGGGTCTTGTCTATAACGCTTCTCTGATCTCCTTTCAACAAACTGGTAACATTTCCTCACCTCCCTACAGCTTTCCAGGAAGATGTGCCTCTTTTCCGCCATCCCCCCAAACAGGGGAAATGTTCAGAAAACAAGTGCTAAACAGGCCTAATGTGTATCCTCCTGCACTGTTCACCTTTCTGTGAGAGAACAAAAGAGAGAAATCTGAACACCTTTTCAAACAAGTAGGTAAACCCTCCACTCCGAATGTGTCACCCTCATCAGCCGGAGCCGAGCAGGGCGTCGAGGAGCCTGCCTGGTTGTTCTTGTCGAGACTTTCCTTATCAGGCCTTGTTTCTCTAACTGGCAGAGTTAGAGCCTCAGTCACTGTGAACATTGGTGTGTTTGTGTGTGTGTGTGTGTGTGTGTGTGTGGGATACGACAACAAGCAATAACAAGCTTCCTGAAAACAGCGGTGTGAATATAAATAAGTTGACACGACCTGAAAAAAAAATCTCCTAACTTACTAAGTAAACTAACAATTGGTGTGTGAAAGTGTGTGAGGTTGCAATACTATAAAAACTCACTGGTCATGCCAGCAGCTGCTTTTATCTAGACTCAAGTATCTCATCAACTTATGAAATTCAAGTCGAGTATCCAGTCAGCAGCTCAGGCATTTGTGTTTACCAATAAAAAATGAAATGAAACAGAATTGGTCACTTGGCATTTTCCTGATAAAATCTCAATAGTTTTTATTTTCTAACCTCTAACTAAAGATACATCTCCTTTCCACCTGCACTCAGATCATTTTCTCTTCCCCTCAGCCTTCATCTCTTCTGCCGTCTCACAAACTAAAGGCATCTGACAGTCGGAGAGTTTTGTTCTTTTTTGTTTTTGTGCTCCAGACCATTTGCTGCAAAAAAAAGAAAAAAATCAACAGCGCTTCTCACAATAAAATGAAATATGTAGGTCAAATTTTAAAAACTTATAACACAAATCATTCCTATTGTTCTTGTTCTGACTGCAAACGTCATTAAAAGTAACCACACTACTCAAACTACCACTACACAAAAAGTTAGAGATATTCGACGTTCAGATGAAATTTTAGACTGCACTTTAAACACACTATAACCTTTCCAGGTGAGCTTAATTTGACCTTCCTCACACTTTTGAATGCACATGTCCAACTGTTCAGCAGGTTGGACAGAGACACAGAGAGACTGGAAGAGCCACGGAAAGACAGAGATGTGGACGTCCTTTGGACAACTCAGGGCTCTCAAGTCTCACACACACAGTGTGAGACACACGCATTTCGATAAGTTCACACGCCACATGTGAACCAAGACCATACTGGAACCGAAACCAGTACCAGGACAGGTGCCGGAACCGGTTCCGGAAGCGGGGCCGGAACCGGTACCGCGACCGGTACCGGATATGAAACCGGAACCGGTACCGCGACCGGTACCGAAACCGGAACCGCGACCGTTACCGGAACCGGAACCGCGACCGGTACCGGGACCGGAACCGGAACCACGACCGTACCGAAACTGGAACCGGTACCGCGACCGGTAACGAAACCGGTACCGGGACCGAAACCGGTACCGCGACCGGGACCGAAACCGAAACCGGAACCGGGACCAGAACCGGTACCGAAACCGGAACCGGTACCGCAACCGGAACCGCGACCGGTACCGGGACCAGA
>OMNW01002270.1:59276-72547 GCA_900303245.1 Selene dorsalis | reverse complement strand
AGTAATGTCTATGACAGCGACCCAGAGCTGGGACAGACTCCTCCTTTACACCACGTACTGGTGGTTGCTGCTGTAGTTTGTCGTGTATGTCTGCCGGCTGTACTGGAAGTGGTCGGTCAGTACGTTGTTCCAGTTGTGCTGCTGCTGCTGCTGCTGCTGCTGCTGCTGCTGCTGCTGCTGCTGCTGCTCGGAGCCGTGGGAGAAAGGCACTGAACCGTTGGCCTGGATCTTCTCCAGCGCCGGGTTGTCAAAGGACATCAGGTCCTGCTTTGAACTTGGCAGCAGCTTCTTCTGCTTGTTAGCGTCATACTTGGCCTGTTAGCAGAGGAGAAGGGCAAATGAATTTTAAACGACTGGGCGTCTCAGGAAGTTGGTCACCTGGCACGGCGCTGTGGATAACCACTGATCTTACAGAGCCTGGGTGGATCAGTGAGGAGGATGAATTCCCACATGAGGACAAATCATGTGTAATAACACCATCTGCCTTAAAACGTTAAACAGCTACATGTTGGACAGAGCGTGACGGATGTGCAAAGATACATTTCAGACTGAAAGATGAGTAGTTTGCAGTTCAGGAAAAACTTCTATAACTGAAACTTCTGGTAGTGGCTCACCACCTTACCCATCCCTGCCTGCTTGTAGTGGGACTCACCTTGTTGTAGAGGAAGACCCCAACTATGGCCGTCATCATACCCAGGACATTGGTGAGCGTGACTGGGTTGCGCAGCATTAGCAGCGAGATGCTGATGACCATGATCCTCTTGGTGGCGTTGGCGACGGCGTAGCTGAGCGGGCTGACGAGGTTGAGCACGCTGAAGGCGATGACGTTCTGGGCAAAGTTGCAGAAGCCACTGATGAGCAGGAGGACAAAGGTACCGGTCCATCCTGACACTTCAGACTGGGAGGAAAAAAAAAAAGATACAGGGAGGTTATAGTGAGGTTCAACGTTTCAAATAAAGCCAAATGTATCTGGATTCTGACGCTGGGCTTTGGATGTATTTTTGTTGAGGTGATATAAACACATTGAACGACAGTGATCTCTGTACATTTTCACAAACTTTTATGACATTCTGTATCAATGGTTCAAGTTTTAGTCTCAGGCCTAACACAAACAATGAAATCAGGGTCACTGCAAGAAAACAAGCCCTAAATGTTGCGAGTCTTTCAGTTTCTATCCCTGAATTATGTCAAATGACCATACTACATACTGAGTTCATAGTGTGAGGTGCACAGGAGCCACTTGAACTTTCAATTAGATGTCAGTAACTATAACATCGTATAATTATTTATGGCTGCAAAATCCTACAACACTGTTCCCTGCTTTCATTTAATTGAGCTCTTGTTGCAACTCACCAGGTCTCCATTGACAAGAAACACAGAGAGATCGACCAGAACCCAAGTGGGCAGCATGAAGATCACAGCATTGAAGCCCAGGATGTTGAGAAGCCTCAGGTGGTGGATCCGTGTATCACGCAGCACCTTTGTTGTAAAAACATTGATTATAAATAAGAAACTCCCGACCGAGACACAAATGCAGTCACAAGGGAGAAATAACAATGATGTTGCCTACATCACGTTTAGCTATAACCACTCCATCTGCCCCTTTAAAAACAGACAGAAACCTTCCAAGTCGGTTCAGTGCCAGAGGAGTTACATCCAACCTGGACGTTTTAGACGTGGACGAGTCTGTTGAAAATCTCATCACGCTGTTTCAAAGTGACAGAGGCTGCTTAAGGCCATTTGGCAGAAGAGGAAACAGCAGAAACCACCCGATTTTCAACATTTAGCAGTTTGACTCTCCCACTAGCATTATTCTCAAAATTGCCTTATGATACGAAATGTGGCAGTAAAGCTTGAGAGGAGTTAAAAGAACCATAAATTGGTCACTTACTGGCCTTATTAAGACCACAGTCCCACGACTCAATTACCATCTGCTTGAATATTTCACATTCTGCGTGAGTAACCATCGTGACCAGCATGTGACTTATCTGTTCTGCCACATTAAAGTCAGAAGACATCTTCAAAATGTTGGGCCAGTCTTCCAAGTATAAACTGACCACATGGTCCCTCAAATTAAGGTTATAGAGTGGAAATAAGATCGTGGATGTGAGTAAACTCATTGCAAGCAGCAAATTTTATTTATTTTTTTTCCAATCACAGCCCACCGCCCCAGCACCCAGCTCAACACAGGGGATAAACTGGCACATACCAGCATGAGGAGGATTTTACCTTTTTGGAGAAGATGTTCTGCAGGGAGAAGCAGAGCGTGGCGGCCAGAGCACTGATTAATCCTGAGACATCAAAGGACAGCTCAGTGACTGTGGCCAGTAGCACTCCACCGATGATGGGGATGAGCGATATGTACACCTGCAACAGGGACCACACAGAGACAGAAGACACAGTCAGGGGAGAAAGTACAAACAACACTTCTGTAGATTATATCTAGTGCAGAAGAGGACCTGGAGTCATTGTACTAAAACGCAACAAATGGCAGAAAAATAATTGGCAATGGTCTTAATGCGAGTGTTTTTTTTTTAAAAGTCAGTTTCCAAGCCAAACACTGACATAGGCTTTGTTGCTTTTCTCCATTTTATGTCACAGTAACAAGTGAACACATTTAGATCTTTGTGAAACACAGACAGAATATGCCATCTAAGAAATAATACACAAATTAACTAATGCTAAGTCTCAATATATCAAGTTTATTACCATTTATAAAAGGCATTAAAGCATCATTTCTGAGAAGATGGAAACAGTGAATATTTGGCAATTTTGTTTCAGCTAACTAATGAACTATCTGAAGTCAATAATGAATAATGACAACATTCATTATATGCTGTTTATCACCCCTTACCCTTTTATCTTGGACAGCAACACCGTGCGTGATGAAACTATCATGACATTTACAGTAACACTTATTTGCATACTGAAAATGTTGGACCATGAGAGATTACAGAGAAATGAGGTTGTTGAAACCCACATGTGCACCCACACAATCACTCTCAAACCCTCAATCAACTGAACCACTCAGTGAAACTGAGACTAACACTACACTGAGCACCTACTGGCCAATCAAACTGCCCCCAGTTTTATTTACCCAAGGCACAGAGGCAAGTTATGAGACGAACAAGGATCTCAGTAGTAAAAGAAAAGGAAAGAAGAAGCTGTAAACGAGCAGTGACAACAGTGGGAACTTGTTTTGGCCAGAAATCGGTCGTGATGGAAAAAATTAAGTATGAATGTTTCTGCTGACAGATGTGGACTTTACTGACTTGGCTGATGGTTACACAGCCAGGATGCAGTAATAGGAAGCAGAGCAGCTACGGGTAGCAAGTTAGCATCAATATAAACACGACTCCAGTTGAAAAGGCAACAGTATTATCATCTGTGCAGTGCACACACCAAACTTTCACCAGTACACTGCTGGTAAGCTGCTGGCTCTGTTTTGTCACCCTGAACATTGGGGCAGTCACTGCCTCTTTTGGCAGAGGCCTAGATTTCTGTCCCAATTTCAGGTGTCCTGAATTATTTTTGAAAATTCAAAAAGGCTTTCAGTACTCAACAGGAAAAGATGCAAGACTACAGAAACACATTTACAGTCGCTCACTGTCCGTATTATTACAAATGCCTGGTCTAAGTCTAATGTCGAGTCAGGTTTTATTTGTATTGGTGCCCATTCACAACAGAAGTGACAGAGCAGGTCTACACAACCGCTCCGCTATAAAATCCACTTTTATGCCATCTGCACTCTGCAGTCATTGTTCACACTGTGATTCAGGTGTCAACTACATTATGTTTTAGCACTGAAGCTCTGCAGTATACAACAATTAGTCAATTAATCAACTGTTTGATTGAAAGACAGTTAATCAATACATGGCTGATTAATAGTTTCAGTCACTGTTAAGTAAAAATTCTAAACTTTCACATGTGAACATTGTTGGTTTTGTTTGCCATAGCTGGCAGAAGACAGATGGACAAATTGTGGCCTCAGTTCATAAATATCAGTTTCTTAGCAGTTAATACTGTGAACGACTAATCAAGAAAACAATGATGCAATAATCGGGTCTAGATTATACTGATAGGAACTCTTATCTTTGTAACTGGAGGAGATAAAAAAAAACCTTTTAAACACCACTCAACATAGAAAACCTCAATGATAGACAATAGACAATAATCTATCTATGACACTTAAATATATTGTATATACAAACTGAACATTATGAGCTGCATTAAGTTGTACCGTAGAAATTGGGTACTGACTGTATTTTTTTTTTTTTTACAGTCTGCAATGTTTGCCAAAGTAGAGCAAAGAGTTAACACTAAATTAAGTTGTATAATTTTGACAAGGTGCTTATTCAGTCTGTGATATGTGCTAAAGGGTCTCATACTACTCCAGGTTTCTCAGTACAGTACAGTGTATCCTGCTGCTCCTTAGGAACAGGATCTGCACTTTAACTACCACGTCATCAACACCTATGTCCCCCCGCCTGTGGATTCAGTCTGTCTGAACGCTGAACTGTCGGCTGCAAAGTAAACATGACAAGCCGATGTTAGACTCAAGAAGCCTCCTCATTCATATTTGGCTAAGCCTGACTGAAAAATGTTCCACCATTAGGAGAAAAAAAACGAAGCTGCATTCAAGAGATGTCAAAACCTGTTACCGCTGCCACAGTCAAGCTCCTGGGCTTCCAGTCCTGATTTTAATATTAAGAGGAGCAAGACAGTAAAAGCCTGAACTGGTAACAGATAATTGAGTTTCGCAGTGAAGACTAGAAGTAGATTTTAGGGGTTAGGGTTTAGTTATTACCTGACAACTTTCATAATTAATCATTTGTTTAAGTCATTTTCTAAACACAGAAGGCAAAATATTTCCTTTCTTCCAGGCTCTCGACTATCATTATTTGTTGGTTTTTTAGTCCTCTATGATAGTATGCCAAATGTTTTTGATAAGTGGAATAATGGTCCATCTAGACAAGGCATCACCTCTGGCTCTGATGGACATTTATCAAAACTTTCTACAGATAAGGAACAAACGATCCACTGACAGAGCAAACAACAAGGAAATATACTGAGTATAACTTTCACATGTGGCTCTAGAGCGATACTACTGTAAATTTGAGTGGATTTGCATAGGGCAATATTAACGTGACACCATTCGACAAAACGTTATTGAAACAAAACAACTTCAATTGAAGTTTTGAAAAAGTTCAGCCTGATGCTGTTGAAAACTTGGCTTTGCGGTCACATACTCTTCAGGATACACTTGTTTACTCTGATCTACCAGTCCATCTGGTGCAAATTCCTGTCACAGTTTTTTTCTAACGCTAACGAGGAGGTGTCGGCGTATATCAGGTGAATCCTCCTGTAAAATCATTCAACTGTCGAGCAAAAAAATAGGATAAGACACTTCCTATAGTTCTCATACAACTCTGCCCTCTGGTCAGAAAGTGCTCAACCACCTGCATGCTGCCTACCACGATACTACGCATGAAAGAAACAGGAATGCATAAACACAGATTAAGTTGGTTCCTGTGAATTTGGGGATTTTTTGTCCAGGTAAATGTTGCTGGTTTGTGAGATTACAGGTAAAAAGTTTCCCTCCCTGACCTCCCCACTCCCACTGACCGCCTCATTGGCTTCAGGGACAAAAGCCCCTGCAGATGGCCGTAATATGAGATGCAATACAGCCACAGTACCGTGCCACATCATCACTGCTGAGTCTCAAACACATGAGAGACGGCTTGAAACAGAGCAGGCGTTGTACATTGTTTGCTGTGTGGGACTTACTCACCTTTGTGGTTTGCTTTTCTCTCATGATGATTCTTGATAGCAGCACAACCCATATTGGCATTGTGGCCTTGACTGTGAAAGAAACAGATAAGAAAATAGGACTGGGTCAGTTAGACTGTTGTCTTTTTCCTTCATAAATATGCAAGAGAAGCAAGTGGAGCTTAAAGGAGTGATGTTTGGATTTCAAATTTACGTCAGCGCCAAGCCCAGGACTCTGTCAAACTTGCCTCACTCTGATCGTCACATGTCCCTATTGTGTTGCACCATTAATTTGTGATGTATTTCTACAGTAGCGTTTACTCAGGTCACTTACATTTTCCCATGTTACATTTATGTCTATTCAAAGTGATGTAAGATTCAGTTTTAGCCCTGACTTTGATCCAGACATAAGCTTATTTTAACTTGTGTTTTCTAATAAATAAAAGCGACCAAACCAGACCCGGTAGTGTTGAAAACCACCATCTGAAAGGACCCTTCAAAACTTTCGTTGTGTGTTATTCCTAAGCTTTTCTACTAGACTGGGGATGCTGAAGTACTTAAGGAAACTGTCTCACCCTAATATAATGACAAAAGTAAATCAATGGCTCTCAACGTGTGTACAAAGACCACCAGGTGTCTTTAAAGTGGTCCAACTGAGGTCTAAGCATTGGAGTATCGTTTCTTTCAAAGGTTTCCCTAGAAACTGTGCTCATTAGATACACCTAGTGAAAGATAACACTAAAAACAAGTGGATCTAAAGCATCGTGGATCTTTTAAGGGGTTTAAATTATTCTATGCACAGACACAGGGCTAATTCTGACTATACTGGTACTTAAAAATGTATCTATATATCTATATCTATCTATCTATCTATCTATCTATCTATATATGTGAAATCTTCCAGCATTGAAAACTCGATATCATGTAAGGCGTGCTAGTAGTTACGTTATTGAATTTCGCTAAATGTAACTTAATATCAGTTCACATGGTGATTTAAATAGAAAAATCAATTAGAGCAGGAGCTGCTATTTATCTGAAAGTTGGAGGAGCACAGTGAAACACAGAGCAGGTTCAGTAATGGACCCTGCCCCCCTGACGTACCTCTGACCAGCGGTAATTAAGTTGGCTAGCTAGCTCACAGGAGCCGGTCCCCCACTCTTAACTGGACTTCAAAATGAGCTAATCAGTGGCTGGTTAGTGACCAGGGCTCGGTTAATTATCTTGTCTCCATTCACAACCTGCGTTACGTCAACATTTCCCAGGGCCCACGCGCGAGTAAACGGTCGGTGCCGCCGAGTTGTGCGGTGTTAGCCGCGAAGCTAACATCAGCTGACGGCGGACACATCACCGAGGTGCCGTGGCGGACACGCTCCGGGTGGCCTCGCTCAAAAGGCGGACACAAATCCGGTCTACTCACCCGTGTGCGCGTATGAAACGGGAACTTTCCATATGCTGAAGTGAGCCGACACAGACGCGAAGTATTTCCCAAAAGCTAAAGGCAGGATGTACCACCGGTAGTACCTGCCCGGCAGTTCTGTTTTGGGGACTCCCCATGCCCGCAACAACGGCGGGAGGAAGACGACGATAGAGATGATGTGAAACAGAGAGACGGTGACCGGGTACGGGAATCCGTTCAGGATGATTTTGTTGACGATGTTGCCCCCCGAGCTGACCGTGTACCAGCACACACACAGAGAAACTATCCGGATCCCTTCCCTGACCGGGGTCCGCTCCACCGCAGCCATCTTCCAGCGCGGAGTGACGAGTCACTGATAATGTGTGTGTGTGTGTGTGTGTGTCTGCCTGGCTTCGCCGGGGGAGGGCAGCGCTGCTCAAGTTTCCGTCAAACCACCGACAACGAGTGAAGCGTACGACTTCCGGTCACGCTTCAAAATAAGAGCGTACACGCGTTCATGAAATAGAACTGTGTTAATCTCTCTTAAAATGGTACCTAAGTGTAAAACTACACTTTAAAAGGCTACACTTATCATAAATGAATAGATAAAATATACTACCATGAAAGAGTCAAATAACCAAATATCTTAAATTATAGACTGACACACAGTCTTACATTATAATGTAATTACAGCAATTTATAAACTTCAAAATGTCCTTTGCCCAAACTCTGTTTCAAGTTCATACGTTTTTAATAGTGAGAACTGGTTTTAAGGTGAATTTTTGTTGGGGCATAGGCAGGTCTGAAAGAGCTAAACAGTGATTGAAAAACACTCATTTTAACAGACTTCATGATATTTTCATTCTTGAGTAAATCCTTTCAAAATGCATTTAAATTAAAAGCTTTTTATTTCAAGGAAATTCCTTTGTATATAAAATGCCCATAACAATATCTTCAATGTAAATCAAATTACCCATTTTGGCTGACAGTCAAATCCTAAAAAGGTTTTATCACAGAAGACACACACACGCACACACGCTGAAAACACAAAACTCATAACTGAGATGATTTGACTAGGACAATTTTATCACCTCTCAAGCAAAAAATATTGCTCTTATTATTTAACAGATCAATTCAAACCTTAACCTATAAATTACATTTGCAGAGGACTATTCATATGAAAGAACCATGATGTTTTCAAAAGTTATGGGTATCCTGGGAATTGAATGATGCATGCAGATCCAGCACTGCAGGAATATATTTCAGTCAAATTCATGAAAATCAGAGAGAACCAGTGAGAAAATCTGAAAAGACTCCTACCAAACACAAACAATCACAGTTCCTTAATGTTTTTTATTAACACATATCAACACGTCCACTGAAGGGACTAAGTAGCAAATCTCTTCTGCATTCGACTGAACACAAAAGGCTAATTTCTGTACATTCACTAAGGCTCCGTCTTTAGGGAAAACACAGGTTTCCATAAGGCAAACATTATCTAAAGGAATGATATTAAGTACTTTTCCAGCATGTCAATTTATATTTCAGTTCTTCCTGACAGTACAAAATGCAAGCTAATAGAGTAATATGCTCTGTCATTTCAATTCATATTTTACAACCTAAATACACAGTAAAGGGAAAAGGCAAGTATAAAATAAAATTAATTCATGTTATCAAAATGTTTCAGAGCATTTTCCTGTGTAATAGGTTGATGTGTCCGCAGGGAAACTCTGGACTGCCACTGCTGTGTCGCTGAACCATTTCTGAATGACTAAAAATGACTCAATGTAGTCTGAGCTTGTGTAAGTCTTAAAATGAAGATGTAAATGTGAGTGGATATCATACATGACAGCCATATTTCTTTACCAGCTTGTATTGTCCTAACTCACTACAAGCCTTTGCCTTTCTGCACAGTCACATCTGGCTGTTTCATGCCACTTTATTTAACAGCATTCAAATGCAAAAAAAAAAAAAAAAAGGTTTTAAAACTTATTTGTCAGTTATCTATTCAGCTAAAATTCACTGCATAAGAAAGTTGTGCAATGGGAGAACAGCGGTCCTACAAAGGTGCAATGAGAAATAATTTTCACAACAGTTAATACCTGTGGTAATGCAGATAGCTACTAACAATGAACCTCACTGGCAGCTAAATGTATTTTCCAAGTCTGTCTCACTTAAAAAAAAAAAAAACTAAACTTGAAATTAAAAAAATACTGCACTGTAACTTCTGTGATCAGAGGCAGAAAGCTCCGTCACCTTTCACAAGGCATGTTGGTAACATATGATGAATAAAACGTGGCTGTGTGGTTTGATGTGATGTCCCTCTACAGTATAAACAATGGCAGGTATTGGAATCTCAACCTTTTACAATTACTGAACACCAACAATTAAACAGGCAGATAATGCATAGCCTTTTCCCTTGATGCTGTCTTTGCACAATGTTCACAAACAAAACACTGATTATACACCCTGTGCTCCAGCACGCGCGCACACACGCATATACGCGCAAACACACACACACGCACTCCGAGCAGGCAGCGTATTTATTCCACTTTCACAAACAGTGCAAAACAGCAGCGTACACTTAAAGGAAGTGCCTTCACACGTGTACAATGAAGGCAGCTTACACCTTCCAATTCAGACACCTGTCGTCCGTTTCAGTCCAGACAGACATATGGCAGTATGTTCAACCTGCTTTCATCTCCATGTGGGTCTAAGGATATGCATTCAGTCCAGTCGTACCAGTTACCCTTTGTGTCATAGCAGCCATTAACTCCAGACCAGTGTTGTGCATGTAATCTGCTGAGGTCCTCGTCAGTGACCTCTCTGCTCACCCCTGGTAAATCCTTGGCTGGTTGTTCTGGTGCTAACACGTGTGTTTTCTTGGTGTCTTTGCTTCGGTGGTCCTCCTTCTTCAAGAACTCCGTCATGAAAAAATGTGCACCGGGAGTGTGGGCGCCTGATGATGTCAGCACATTGCTTTGCTGGCTAAGGTAGGACTGGATGATTTCGCTCCTCGAAAGCTCTTTCCAGTCTGTCTGCTGGAAGGGACTGGGAGGGACGGGCGGATTCTGCTTCGGCTGTTCTGACCATTCAGCTTCAGGTCTGTGCTCCAGTCTGACCTCTCCCTCCTGGCAAGAGTCCTTAAGAAAGGAGGTTTTGATCTGCCCTGTTACAGGGTCAAACGTCAGTCTCCTGTCTTTTAACCTGACTGGTTTAGTGCTGTCGTCTACAGTCTGTCCATCTAAATTTACCACATAGTCTTTAGGCCTGTATTTCTGCCTTTTTCTTTTCCCTGTACTGCCAACAGCACCATCATCTTCCAAACTCGCTGTGTCACTGGCAGGGGAAGCAGTTGAATTTTTTTTACAGGGAGGTCTGCTTTGAGAGTCTGAATCTGCAGACCACAAACCATCAGTGTGCAAACCCTGAACACAGACGTTTAAAGCCTGAGGAGAAGGTCCCAGTCCAGAGGTGTCCACAGATCCAGGTCTCAGAGCGGGGCTAGTAAGACGAGGCTCACTCTGTGCTTGTGGTGCAGTTTGCTGTTTGACAACAGCTTCCTGCTTTGGGGTTTGAGGACTGTGCGAGGAACAGCGAGGGCTTCTGGGTCGATGCTGCCCCCCAGAGGCAGCTTGCTCCTGTTTGGCTTGCTGCTGCTGAACTGATGCTTTTAGCAAAGAAGAAGTGCTAAGAGGCTTGCTGTATCCCAGGGCACTTGGATGAGGTTTTACAGCATTGACAGGGATCTTATTGAGCCTGTCGATGTCCACAGGCTCAGACACCTCCCTGTCTAAAGGCTGATGTGCACGAGAATCTGTAAAAATTTCAGAGCTATTGCCAATTCCATTGGTTGGCAGATGTTTTGAGTTTTGTATTTTATCATTAAGAGTTGTTTTTGATATCTTGGTTGGTAAGAGCTGTCCTTCCCTCTGGTCAGCCTTACTTTTCCTGTTGCTTGGTTTGTCCACCCTGGGAGAGGAGCAGTTGTTGAAGTCATTTCTGTTCTTCAACTCTGGACCTGATTTACCTGATGGTGTGGTGGCAGCTGGAGTGGAGATGCAGGTATGAGCACCACCATTGGAAGACCAGGATGCACCAGTGTGTCCTTTGGACAACACCTCACCCTTCCCTGGCTCAATGAGCTTCTGCCAGTTTCGCAGAAGCTTCTTGGCTCTTTTTGCAAGGTCCTCGTTCTTGGTTTTCTTGCGGACATCATTGATGAGCTTACCAAGACGGGTTTCCTTCAACGAGACAAAATTAAAGTTTACCAATGGCTATGACATTGTTCCTGAAAAGCTGCAGTATGTAATGCACATACTGTATATGTGCATGTAACCTACCTCAAGTGCCTCTTTGGTGATGGGATATTTCTCCAAAAATGAGATCACCTCCACAACTACCACCATGTTGCATATCTGCTAAAAAGACACACAAATTTATATATCCAGTCCTGTAACATGATAGTGTTGTCAGTGTTACAGCATCCAAATACTACTACATGCATGTCAATGTTATGCGGGTTAAATATAGTCCAATAGGGTCTTACAGAGCTAATATGTATGTTTTACATAAAGAGAAACAGAGGCTATTAAAAGGTCGGGGATAATTTGAATACACTTTCAAACTTGCACCTGTATGTCAGGAGATGTTGTACTCGTACTGGTTTCAGGCTCAGTATGACAAACTGAGACTACATGCAAATTCGACCATTTTCACCCACAATAGGAATAAGCCAGATCTGCGAGCGAGATATAGGAAAAGTACCATCCTGATAATCTGAGTCTGTAACCAGATATGCACCAGCCACAATGACAATGAAATTATGTTAATTTGTTAACATTAGAGATAACACTGCACTATAAACACTGTGGACCCGTTAAAAACCTCGAGAGAGGAACTGCTGGTGGAAGATAAGTGTGCTGGAGTATTGCATTAAAGTAACCTTCAGAACAAGTTCTCAAAAATAAATAATAATACTACAATCACACAATAATGAGGTATTGGTCTTAGTCTAGAGTAAACTAATTATTTGGAGTTTTGGACAAAATAAGACGTTTGATGATGGTCGGCTGTGCTTTCAGATGTCACTACAGGCTTTCTTCAAAGTGTTCTGATGTTTTACAGACTGAATGGATGATCACTCAAGAAAATCATTACCAGGTTCAGTAGCAATTGCAGTAAATGCTGGATTACACAGAAGGCAATGATAAGTGACAGGCAGTACAACACAGTACATACTGCATTGTTCATACTGTACAATTGTCCCAGTGATGTAAAGGGAAGGGGCTATTATCTCTAACTTTGCTGATCTAATGCTGGTCAGACCAAAACGGTGTTTCAGTGCAAGAAGTGGAAAATATACTGACAATAACAGTGTGCTGTCCAGTTTAATTATACAATTTTTTAGAAGTGCTGTAACATGATATGAAAAATATCTTCAGCTGTATACAGAGGCAGGGCTAATGTTATTTTAAAACATACAAAGCCTTGAGCTTCCTGAGTCCTTCATTAGTGAACATCTGTCACGGAGGCACACTGATCTGCAGGTATACTCCTGTACCTGGTGGCTCACTTTAAGTTGTGGCTCTGAAACACTGACCATTTCAGTTGTACACACAAACTGCCAACTTGACTGCATCAACATTAGCCAGCAGCAGCAGTGTGTTAGCCAGGCTCCTGATGCCTGTCTGATATTAATTACTGTCGCTAACAAGAGATGTTAGCCAGCTAATTAGCAAGCAAATACTAAGTCGCCACCTCCACTTTACTTCCACCCCCTCTGCAGCGACATGAAGTCGGCTTATTGTCCGCCCCACGTCACCCACTTCGTGCCTTGAAACTGTGGGGGGGACATACTCACATTGCTCTGGCCGTCGATGGCCTGTAGCAGCCGGTCTCTCATCACCTGCGGAGTGGCTGTGGCCGCTGTCATCACCTGGCGGTGTCGCGGGTCGGTCAGGACGGACTCAAGACAGCAGGATCCCCCGAGGAGGCGAGGCGGCGGTGGGAAACCTGCCGACGCTCACAGGCCCGACGGAAGATCTTCTGTGGGAGTGGCCATCTCGTCTTCTCATGCTTTGATTTTTTTTTTTTTTTTTTTTTT
>OMNW01002270.1:32890-44361 GCA_900303245.1 Selene dorsalis | reverse complement strand
TCAGATAAAAATGACTAACATTGCGCTGGCTGAGATCAAAGAGCTTCTGAAACAACAGGTGAAAATCACTTTCACTCACACACCTGCTGCACAGCTCGTAATCTTCATCATTACACTCACCTGCGCGCAAGTCTTTGCACCCGCAGGCCTGCCTTTGAGATGGTGTGTGTGTGTGTGTGTGTGTGTGTGTGTGTGTGTGTGTTCACACATGTGAAGTCATCACTTATCAGCTGCCCAAAAAGCCAAAAAAAAGTCAAATTAATCAGATTTGATTTGATTAAATTCATAATTCCAAAAAAGCTTTAAAATGTCATATTATGATGAAATGAACAATTTGTAGCTACCTTTTCAGTTGCTACAGTTACCATTAGCATTAGCAGTTAATTTATCTATTGGTGGGCCTATAGGAAAGTAATGCCAAGTGCTCTCGCAACATTTCCTCTAAACTTGTTTGGAACATAAGAAGTTGTTTAGCCTGCATTGGCTCGGACATGCGAGACATGCAAATGGCCTCTTAAAAATGTGTTTCCAAACCTTTACTGATTATCGGCAGATAACCCACCTCAGTTTGCTACTGTTCCTGTTATCAGTCTTGAGTCATGCACTCTGTGCCAGAACGTGATAACAGATTGATCCACTGTATTTTCCAGATAAAAGAGATAGTGTTTCTGAAGAACACTGTGATGGAGTGTGAGGCCTGCGGTGAGTTGACCTGCCAGAGACACTTGAAATAATCAATACACTGCTATTTATGCCTGAAAAGACACAATTTCTATGTTGAAATTGCTAATAATAACAAAAGCTAATATCCACAGCTTTTAACGCTTTTTAAATTGGAACCGGGTGAAATGTTTCATGTACGCAAGAATGTTATCAGCATAGGATGCAATATTAATTTTGAGTGTTGATGGAAAGTCTGTATCATCACACAGTATAAAGCTGACTTGCCACAGAATCTGTCAGAGTAACCTGAACAACATACAGATATAATCAGAACCAAAGTAAGATGTAAATGACTCCTCACTTGTGTACACTCTCCTCAGGGATGGGGGGAATGCAGCCTCGTCCCTCCTGTGTGCCCAACCCGTGCCACCCAGGAGTGAAGTGCATGGAGACCCCTGAGGGTGTAAAGTGCGGACCCTGTCCGGAGGGTATGGAGGGAAACGGCACCCACTGCACTGACGTGGACGAGGTACACGCTGAAATGATGAGAGAAGGTCGCGTTAGTTTTGTGTTACTGTGCAGGGCCCCTTCAAACAAAAATACATTAGTTTCATGATTGATACACTTTAAAAACAATTGATTATCATCTGTGTTAACTGGTGTATCAGAGCTCACTGTGTGTTCCTGTGTCTCTTTTGTTGGCAGTGTGCAGTGATGCCCTGTCACATGGGAGTGCGCTGCATTAATACCTCCCCTGGTTTCCGCTGTGGCTCCTGTCCTGCAGGATACACTGGGCCCCAGGTCCAGGGCGTTGGCCTTGCCTACGCCATGGCCAACAAGCAGGTCAGCAACGGTGAACACACACACATGCACACGCACTCAAACACTGTTCAGCTCCTCCACAGGATCCACTATGATCACAACAAAGCAAGAGGCAACCAAAAAGACACAGGTTAAAAAATGGCTGGACATGGACATTGTTTTATGAGCATGCGAAGACATACAATAAAATTACTCTAATGGCTGTGAAGAAACACAGAAGGTTTTTATTACAGAGGCGTGTGAATGACATCATCATGTCAATCAATCAGCGCCTACAGTTGAAGAGCAGGTTAGCCTTTAACTCTTGTCGTCTGTCCCTCCTTACTGGCTTTAGAAACTCAACAAATCTTTAATGATGGAGGCTACAATAGCATAGTGGACATATCTCCACATGTCATGTGGAAGGCCAAGGTTTGATTCCCTGATGGGGGAACAGGTGTGTTTCACCTACTTTACCGTAAAAGAGTCTGCATCATATTAGCCATGAATGGGATTCAAACTGCTAGATTCCCAATATAAAGTCAATGGCATTACCCAAGGTGCTATCCAGCTGCATGTGTTGATTAGGGACTTTACTATACTGTGAAGTTTTATTATGTGGGCAATAATACATGACAATAAAGTGACTGATTTCAACCCATGCAGAAATATAAGACATTTTAAGAATTTTAGAAAATTTGTGGAAAAAATAAAGATGCTCAATTCAAAAAGAACTTGAAACTGGAGTAGTTTTCTCTCCTATTATCAGTCTGTGGTAACTCTGGAAGAAAACCTCTACATGTCTTGTCTCTTTCACTGCACAGCTCCTTTCATCATCCATCAGCAGCGCCTCCTCTCTCTCCTCCGTACATATAGCATGTCAAACACAGAGCGCTGGACTATTTCAGCACCACTTCATCCTGACACAGAGGACTGTCTTCACTTCCCTGCACTTCATTTTTTGTTCTTCCTCTTTTGCTGATCTTGACGTAGAGGCCCATTAAACTCACTGGACATAACTTTCTGTCTGTTTGTCCCATCAAGGTGTGCAAGGACATCAATGAGTGTGAGGGCCCCAACAACGGAGGCTGTGTGGAGAACTCAGTCTGTATGAACACACCTGTGAGTATAAACTCTGGAAACCTTTCAAGCTTGAGGGAAACCAGCTGGTAAAACAGTGTTCTGTAACCTTTAGAGAAGAAAAGTTGAAGACATTTTGGCCACGTCTTCACACCCTGATGCTCGGCCAGTGTCAGTTCAGTCACAAGGCAGAGTCCAGTCAGAGGGCAGGAACGTGGATGTAGGAGGCATGACTTTTGTACCTCTGCGTATCATCAGGGCTCGTTCAGGTGTGGTCCCTGTAAGCAGGGCTACGTTGGAGATCAGCGACGTGGCTGCAAGCCTGAGAGAGCCTGTGGGAACGGTCAACCCAACCCCTGCCACGCCAGCGCTGAGTGCATCGTACATCGAGAGGGGGCCATCGAGTGTCAGGTAAACAAATTAAACCATTCGACTTATTTTCCTGTCTTGTGAATTGTACTACAGTGGATGAAACAGTCAAGTAGAGCTTTAAATAGCGGAGTTTGTACAAATCTGAAAATTGTACCATGAAGCTGTTCAAACATTTTTGACCCGACTCTTTGAAATATAAAACTTTCTGCACTTGTGCCAAATATTGTGCAATCGCAGGCCTGTTGGAAGACTTAGTGCAGTGCACAACAGGGCCAAAGAAAACAATCTGTGCAGTCCATAAAACACTTTCCATCCACACAGTGTGGAGTTGGATGGGCTGGCAATGGCTACCTCTGTGGTCCTGACATTGACATTGATGGTTTCCCTGATGAGAAACTGGACTGCCCTGAGAGGAACTGCCACAAGGTGAGCCTCCTTAAAAACAGTGTGAATGTGAACGATGTGTGAATGATCAACACATAGTCATCTGCAAAGAATAAGCTCCGGTCCTATGTGGATCTGGTAGACCATGTTGAGTATATGTCTATATGAAGTTAACGTTTGTTGATACTTTGTCATAAACTGAAAATTCCTTATTTAAGGCCAGTGTTTGGGGTTTGAATTACTACAAAAGCAATATATAGACACTCATCAGACACTCAGCAGCTCCTGAATTGAAACACTTTCTTCGTAGAAACTGATCCATAAGTCTGTGTATTAAACGCCACATCAATTTGTTTCTTTTGTTTTTATCATACCTTGTTTTTGTTTTCCTGTCTAGTTATATAACATTGAGCACATTTCCTTCCAGGATAATTGTCTCACTGTTCCCAACTCTGGTCAAGAGGATGCGGACAAAGACGGAATTGGCGATGCCTGTGATGATGATGCAGATGGGGACGGGATCCCCAACATGCAGGTTTTTGCATAAAAGACTGATAAAAATCAGTCATTTAAAATGATTTAAAAGAGATATTTTAGAATGGCTTGTGTCTACACCGTATATGTTTGTTAAGTCACTCCACTCACAGAGACTAAAACAGCTTCTTTACAGGACAATTGTGTTCTGGTGCCCAACGTGGACCAGAGAAACATCGATGAGGATGACTTTGGTGATGCCTGTGACAACTGCCGTGCTGTGAAAAACAATGACCAAAAAGACACAGATGTTGATGAATTTGGTGACGAGTGTGATGAAGATATTGATGGGGATGGTTAGTATGTCATGTGTGTCACTTATGTATGCATGCATATGTATTATTCATATTCATTTTAAGCATTACCATTTTGAGAGCACCACCTCAAAATGAATTAAAAGTGATAATATAAGAGTGTAAATTTTTGATGTTTCACAGTGACATTTGCAAGAGGCTTGTAATTTAAGGTTTGATTGTATCATTGATGAATAAAGCTACACGACTTCACATACACACTTGAATCTCAGGAATCCCCAACAACCTGGACAACTGCAAAAGGGTTCCCAACACCGACCAGAAAGATCGAGATGGCGACAAAGTGGGAGACGCCTGCGACAGCTGTCCTTATGTTCCCAACCCTGACCAGGTCAGAACACTGTCTCACATGCTCACATGCATGCATGTGTAGTTTTATGCTACATCAATGTTATTTATCATACGTACTGAAGCTTGACATGTTATAGGTTTGTAAAAGTCATGATACGATTCATGATATGACAGTCGTGAGCTACCTGAAGTCATTTTGGTTTGGATGGTGGTTTGTTTTCCTTCCCGTTTTGATATCTTTGTGAATACAGAGAGCACTTGTATGTTGTTTATGTGTTGTTTCGATTAAAATCAATACAATCGAATTAAATGATACGTTAATGTGGCCAGATTTGAATGACAGTGAAGATAATTATCAGATTTTGATTGATATTTTGCAAAAAAAAAATCACGTCTTCTAACACAGCCCAATTAAAATCACCACGCACTCTCTTAGATATCATGTCCACAGAGACTCCATCAATCAATAGCCGAATGGGTTTTTTTACATTATGTAAGAGCGATAAACACAATGACTGGTGCCACAAAATCAATTTCCACTTTCACAAATTTAAAGTTAACAAATATTCTGGTTTGATCATCTTGATGATTCTTGTCCTGTTTTGTCAAAGGTCACATAGACCTTGTTCTGTTTGATCTTAACAGTAACTCATATTAACTCTCTCAGATGGATGTGGATAACGACCTGATTGGAGACCCCTGTGACACCAATAAGGACAGGTACTTTGCTACCCTAATCAGTCCCATCACAAATAAAATCAACATCTACACATGCTGATAAAATCACTCTCCTCTATCCAGCGATGGTGATGGTCACCAAGACTCTCGGGACAACTGCCCAGCGGTCATCAACAGCTCTCAGCTCGATACCGACAAAGATGGCAAGGGAGACGAGTGTGATGATGACGATGACAATGACGGCATCCCGGACCTGCTGCCACCTGGTCCTGATAACTGCCGTCTCATCCCCAACCCACTGCAGGAAGACTCAGATGGTGGGCAACACATTTTCATTTTCTAACAGAACAAAAAAAGAAAAAGTCTCCTCCTCAAAGCATTCAACAACTTTTTACTCATCTCCCCAGGCGATGGTGTCGGTAATGTCTGTGAGACGGATTTTGACAATGACACAATCGTCGACACCATCGATGTTTGTCCAGAAAATGCTGAAGTCACCCTCACTGACTTCAGGGAGTACCAGACTGTCGTTTTAGATCCAGAGGGAGATGCACAGATTGACCCCAACTGGGTGGTGTTGAACCAGGTTCAGTCACTCTTCAGTTTGTTGAGTCCAAAAACACTTAAATGTGATTCAATTTCTCTTAAATGGGTGGTTTTCTTTTGTTCTTACAGGGAAGAGAGATTGTCCAGACGATGAACAGCGACCCTGGGTTGGCTGTTGGTAAGTGCATCATGTCTGTTATTTATAGGAATAGTTTGACATCTTGAGAATTAAGCTCAACAACCTTCTCGCCAAGAGGTTTAACAAATTCTACTTTATACTTACAAACTGTAGCTGATCCATGAAGATGCCCAGTCATACTCACGTGCAACACTTTCTCCAACAGGTTACACTGCTTTCAGCGGCGTAGATTTTGAAGGGACGTTTCATGTAAATACGGTGACGGACGACGACTACGCAGGATTTATCTTTGGCTACCAGGACAGCTCCAGTTTCTACGTGGTGATGTGGAAGCAGGTGGAGCAGATCTACTGGCAGGCAAACCCATTCAGAGCTGTGGCAGAACCTGGCATCCAACTGAAGGTAGCTTATTGCTCCACCTACAACAAAATAAATATTAACATAAAGACCTACTCACAGAGGGCCAAGAGATCAGCTGATCCAGAGACTTAGACTTTGTCATTTCTTTGGTTTTGAAAAGGCCGTGAAGTCAAACACAGGTCCAGGCGAGAACCTGAGGAACGCCCTGTGGCATACTGGTGACACCAGTGACCAGGTGAAGCTCCTGTGGAAAGATGCTCGTAATGTTGGCTGGAAGGACAAGACTTCGTATCGCTGGTTCCTCCAACACCGGCCAGCTGACGGCTACATCAGGTACATCAGATTTTAAATCGCTTCCTTGACACAGTTAGCCTAGCTTAGCACAAAGGCTGGTAGGTAGGACAAACTACTTGTTACTACCAAAAGAGGGAAAAAATGGTCTTGCATGCATACATACACATCTGTGTGATGTTTCTACCTGCTCTTTGTTGGTGTGCAGAGTTCGTTTCTACGAGGGTCCTCAGATGGTGGCGGACACAGGCGTTATCATTGATGCCACAATGAGAGGAGGCCGACTAGGAGTCTTCTGTTTCTCACAGGAGAACATCATCTGGGCCAATCTGCGTTATCGCTGCAATGGTGCGTGTGACATTTTCCAACTACATGTCATTGGTTTTGCGTTTCAATAACACTGTTATCTGTTTCTTTTAAGTTCTAAGTTAATTCTAAATGATCATTCATCGGATTTTCAACATTTTATTATTACTCATGATTAAGCTTCAGTTATTCTAAATGAATTCTAAATAGAAATAGGTCCCGTTTTAGAAGAAACTGATGAATTTGTGTGTCAACTTGTTTTATACCTCCTGGAAAAAGCCAAATGTAAATACAGTGTGTAAATGCTGTGTTTTGCTCTCACGGGCTGTGTGAACACAACACGTTTTCCTGCTCCTTGGTGAGTGTCTCTCCTTTGGCTGCTCAAACTGTGAACTAAACTGTGATTCCACTTCATGCTGCGTCTTGTTTCAGACACTCTTCCTGAGGACTTTGACACCTACAGAGCTCAGCAGGTTCAGCTGGTGTCCTGATGAGACGAGGAACAAGCCCAGGGAATTCTGGGAACACTTTCCTGTGCATGACTGTGTCTGAGAAGGAACATCACGGTCATGCACAGGGGTAATGTAAAGTCCAAGAATTGTCTCTGAAATCAAGATCACGACGGATCGACTGAGAAGAGGAAAGATGTACAAACTCCAGATGAAACAAGTGATATAAAGTGACCAGATAAACTGTTTTCCAAAGAAATTTCTGTTGAAACAAAATATCATCAACCATATTTTTTGTTAACTTTCAATGTATACTTTCCAAAAGGAAGAGTTATGTCAAAGATTAAACTGTCATTATTGAATAAATGTGGATTTTGGTAAATTATGAGTGGTATCTGGATGAATTTTAAGTTTAGCTTCAATCTGTGAATGTTCAAGAATACAGATTATACTCTCTGATCAATTATCAGCTAATATCACCCTTGAAACAATAGTAAAATAAATGTTTTCAAAGGTGATCTTTCTAGAAACTCATTCTATAATGTTTGATGTGTTATTATATATTAATGAATCCCTATCCTATACTAGCTCTACACACAAGGTGCGACATTTGACTTTAAGTAACAGACATGACTTTTTTCAAACTCAACAAGTTTTAGTGGAAATCAACAGTCTGAACATTTCACAAGCATGCACATATCCAAAATAATCTTTTAAATTTTGCATTTTTGAAATACAGATTACAAAATAGAAACGATAGCAAAGACAATATACAACAGGATCGAAACATCATGCATGTCCACAGCAACACGCTGTGATGTTGTAAAATGACACCGGACAGTTTGTCTTTTGGATTTTTTTTTTTTAAATCAGCATCATTCTGCAAATCAAGACTATGTGCAGAGAAAAATCTTCCACATTCAATTTAATTGAAATTTTTCTTTCATCTTATAAACAAATGGTCACATAAGGAGATTCACATGGCAACAAATAAATAACTACAGATCAGTTACTACGACTTACAGGACAACAGTGATATAATGCTATTCTCACTATAAGCTTCACGTGGAACTTAAACTGTGTTTTTTTTTTTCCCAGAGCCTTTAAGTCAGTGTAGAAAACCCTGTGTTATTAAAGGGACATTTCAGACCTAAAACACTCTGGGAACAAGCAGTAGAGACCGAGCGGCAGCTCTTTACTTTTGATCTGGGACTGAGGAGAAACCTTAAAACACAGGAGCCTGTTTGAGCTTCACTCATCTGCTTTTTCAGTTCGGGCCCAGATTTAGCATCACTGCTTTTTTTAAACACAGCATTAAAATGGACTGTGCTACGAAGTAATGCAAGTAAGGGGAGTCTTAAACTAAAAGAAGCAGATGAGCCGAGAGCAAGCAGTTCATGGGACGTAGTAAAATAAACTGAGGTCATCCTGGAAAACGAACCTCTGATTTTTGTTCATTGGCCTGAGAAGTTTGTTTTCAATATTTTAGTGTTTAGCTTCAGACTCGCTTCATATTAGGAAGTCAAAGCACAGACTCAAAATATATGCTCTCCATGTGAGAGGTAACCAAGACCAAGCTTCAGCTCTGATGATCAAAGGTTACATTTGTTTCTCCATTAACTGCCTTCGTTTGACATTTTTCTGACTTTATTCAAAGTTGCATTCATGTCTAAATGTAATTTCTAACCTTCGAGCATCACAGTCACTGTGTTTTTGACAAGTGGAAACAGCCCCCATGTTAACACCCCTCTAACATATGTCATCACTTTATGTCTTCACATCTCATGTCTAGCATCTCTTCCTCCAGCACACCACCCTCTATGGACCAGATGTTTTTGGCAGCTAGGAACATCTGGTAGAGTGTGCTGTCCTGGAGAAGAGCTGTGCTAACATGTTATAAATTTGATGGGATCGCTTTCATTTTCAAAACATGTCACCTGTATTTTAGAGTTTGGATAATTTTCAGGAAGTGAGATTGTGTTGAAGCAACATACAGTGCAGCTCTGGACGTGGACGTGTGGCCATGACGTCAACAAACAAACTATAACTAACGGCTGCACCGAGGCCAAACTAGTGTCGCTGTGCGAACCAAGACCTGCTCAGACTGTATGTGGTTTTCGTATGGGGGCGGCCAGGAGTAGGAGGGTGGGGTGCCCAAAAGAGAAATACATTCGGAGCGCCGTTCTTTCCCCAACACAAGAGCACAAGCTGCACTGAAGTAAGCCCTTTCTAATTTTGCATCTCCTAAAATCTTCACAGATAAAAAAAAATAAAAAACAAACCAAAAACAAGACAAGGCAAAATATAGTTTACAAAGGAAAATAGAGAAACCATCTTTTCTTTGACATGAAAATATCTCCGGAGTATACATCTGGTGTGAAACAGTCAGCATTCACATCGGGCAGAACAGTCCTTGCTCAAAAGCCAGGAGGTCACAAATAAAGTGCCAAGCAACTATTGGACTAAACATTGCACAAAAACATAAAAAAAAACAACAACAAAAAAACATGTCAAATAAAAACAGAATACACTTTACCCAGTCCAGAGGCTGACATGATTGGCAACAACAACATGAAACAATCATATCTGATGTCTTAAAACACACTCCACTTCAGCATGGCTAGATTTAAGTCCTGTACATAACATGGGGGTAAGAATCTGCTCAACTTGTCTACCACATGTTCAAATGAACAGCGCCGCCCCTTTGACCAGCCTGCAAACTGCAGTCAGAGCCTCCTTTGTCATTTTCTCTTGGGAAAGCCCAAAAGGTCAAAAGGTGACCTGGTCGACATGTAATGAGAATCGCCGAGATGCTACAGTAGGAAGAGAGAGAGAGAGAAAGAGTGGAACAAGCAACAGTCTGTTTTTTTGTTTTTTGTTTTTGAAGAGGAGGGAAGAGATTGACTGAAGAGCAGGAAGAGGGAAGTGGACCGGGACCAAGAAACTCCCAATGTCAGGTCGTTAATTTGGCAACAGGCTCAAACTATAAGACACTGCCACAGAAAATACATTCTTTTATCATTCGTGAAGGAGCATTACACAGAGACGGAGGTGACACAGTCACTTAGAAGGAGTTAACTGTTGCACAGGAGAAACCCATACATGCATCCCTTTAGACTTGGTGATAGCTTTATGTTACACGGAGCTATAGTAGGCCTTTTCTCATTTCCAGGTTTGGACTGTCAGTTGTAGTCATGCATTTTGTTTCAGCTATAGTGTATGTACAAGGTCAGTGTGAGTGACTGTTATTCAGCAGGGTGACAGGAAAGAAATGACTCAAAGCTCAAATCACTGGCATTTAAGGTAACGCAACATAACATTTGTCTTTTTCTTTCCAGAATAAAAATCTTTGGAAACATGTCGAGAATGAGTTTCATACATTTGTTTCGGTGACTCTGAGGAAAACAAATCCAACAAAACCAGCTCCTGGTAAAGTGTTGTGCATTTCTGGGCCTTTTTTTGTTTTAGTGGTTTATTTTGCCTCCTCCTATGAGAACGCAGTCCACAATAAATATTTTACTGGTGTAAAATGTTCCACTGATCTAAAACATGAGTAGATCGAGTTTGGCATCAGTTCCTTTAGGTTTGGAGAGAAAGTGTTTTCTTTCTGGAACAGCAGTTTTGCACCAAAGTTCAACAGTCACACAGGAAGAAATTCAGACAAGAGGCAGAGAGGAAGTATGCATTCAGGTGGATGGGAACAGCAACAAATGTAGAGACAAACAATGGGTTGATTAGACAAACAAAAGGCAGGTGAATGATTTAGAAAAAAGAAAAAGTAAATAAAAAAAAATAAAGAGACCTTTCATTTCAAAGTGAAGCTGGATTTATGCTTCTCTGGCACAGAAATTCATTTACAGTTCAGCATACAATTTCATTCGTTGATTGTCATAGCACCACTGCAAAACTCCACGTCCTGCATTCATTATCACTGTACACACTGTCCAACTAACCAAGCCCATTGCTTCTTGTTTCCTTTCTGATGAAGGACAACAAAGGAGACATAATCTCAAAAGTTCATTGTTTAAAGTTGTCATTTCTTCTTTTTTTTTCTTTTGACGCTCTACAGAGCCATTGAAATCCTTATAGATAATAATTCAGATTACTAATGACCATCTCTCAGGCTCTGTATTACTGTGCAACACCAGCAGAGGGAAAGTTAACGCTGGGGCCATTTCAGAGAGCTCTCCTTAAATTGTCACAGAGAATACAAGCCTAGCATCACTTGGTTTTTTCTTTCTTTTTTTTTTTTTATCTGTAGCT
>OMNW01002270.1:13451-32521 GCA_900303245.1 Selene dorsalis | reverse complement strand
CCCCCTGCCCCAACAGTGCTTCACGTGAGTACATGATGAGCGCGTCTGTACATGAACATTACAAGATACCAAACATGATCCCAAAGACCTACACACAACCGCCAGGGAAACTCTGACAAAAGGCTGAAGCAGACCCACATGGGAAGTGAATCTTGAAACTTGACACAATGTGTTTGACACATTTCTTTTTCCTTTTTTGGCACAAGATGCTGTGTTGTGGATGGAGATAAAGATGATATCAGTATGTACATTTTCAGATTTGTGTCAGCGATTTTACACTCTTACTACAGCCTTGCTTGTTTTTGTTACCATCTTAGTTGTACACAACACTGAATAGAATAAAATTAGGCCAATGTTGGTGCTGGCAAAACAAACAAACAAACAAACAAACAACAAAAGTTGCATAAATACTTTAAAATATATAAATACACTCATATTCTTTCTTAAAGATAACCTTTATGTACTTCTTTCAGTCTATTCACTGATAAAAATATCCTTATATCCATAAATTCTGTGTCTTTGACACTGTTACATCTCTGACAATCAACCACTAACACCTCTACATGCTGTATGGTACTTCTTGTTATTGGTGACCCCTGTGGTAAAGGTCAGTAGCGTTTTTGTTAGAGCTTCCCTGTCATGGAGCAAAAAGCCTCCCCATAATTGCACTACTTCTCAAATACTTTAAACCCATCCTTTGAATTTTTTTTTTAAGGTTTTTTTTTTTTGCCCCGCTTTAAAAAACATCAACAATTTGGCTATAAACTGTACCGCTACAAAATACAGTACATTGATTTGTCAAACCTTACACAACATAACCACAAGTATCACTGATCAAAAGTTAAGTTTCTCTCAAATACAAGAAAAATGTTACAGTAAGTTACGAAAATACGTCGTCACATTAGACACTTAAGTAGAACAGTAGAATACTCATGTAAGGCAAAATCAGGTGATTTCACAGTGAAAAAGATTTTTAAGATTTTAGTGTTCTCTGGTTTAAAAACAGACGGCTTCGGTCTGCGTGTGTATATTGGCTTTTCACTGGCAGAAAATGAATTTGGACGTGTTCCTCTTGTTTTTATAGTTAAATAGAAATACCTGATGATTTTCTCCGAAAAGAATCAATTCAAGTGGCATAAAACCCAAACCCATTTCTGGAAACGATGACATTTTTGATTTGACCGCTGGGCTGCAGCGTGGCAACGTCTACCACGTCCCACATCAGAGAATGGCACATTGAACACCAAAGAGCAACTATGGGGAGGTTTTGCACTCCTTCATTAACCAAGTAGCTTAACAAACACATATATAAATATGTTAGTAATTAATAAATAGACACAAATTACATCAGTGCAATTTTACACTATGCCTACAGAGAGCATTTTGGCATCAAATTTAAAATATGAAATGGAATATAAAATCTATAACCAAATAAATAAATAGAACATATAAATACATAAACCATCAAAACATACAGTACATGATGAAAATAACATTTGGTTGTCAAAAATAAAGCTTTGAGTGTGAAATAGAAAGCCGTTATGGCATGATGGGAAAACCGATTCATTTGATTGCCGGGTACAAGCAAAGCAAACTTTTTTCTCTCTTTTGTTTGTTTTCGAACGCAGCTGTTATAATGGGAACGGTTTAGCCCAATGTCCTAGCAGCTTCCTGCTACGAGCGAATATTAACAAAAACAAATATTACGGTGGATATGAAAAAAAGAAAATAAAATTGTCAAATGTGCGTTTTTTTTTGGAATATATGTGGCATGTAATGGTACACTGTAAACACAGCAGGCTAGCGAAAGCGCTGAGCGACCAATCTCATTCAAAACGACAGCGAGGCCATTCCCCGGCAAGCCACGCGGTGTCTTTTTCCCTGTTGTCTTTTGGTGGCGCATCGTTTCAAAGGGCTTCACGGAGTCGAGGGCGAGGTCGGACAGCTGGACAGCCATGCAACAAGGGAGAGGGTTTATCCTGCCCTTTGCTTCTCTCCATTCACAAGTTAGTGTGTTTTTTTTTTTCTTCTTCTTCTTCTTGTTCTTGGCCACGGTCGGCCTCTAATGTTACAGCCTGTCCATCCTGAACGTGTCCTCGGTGGCGGGGTCGGCGAGCACCATGTCGGGGTCGTTGAGCATGTGCAGTCCGTCCAGGGTGAGCGGGTCAATCTTCAGCTCGTCCAGAGGAAACTGAGAGTCCGCGTCGAAGCTGACATCACCAACACCGGCCAGAGAGTTGGTCAGCTCTTTGGAGAGGCTCGGAGGAGACTCGCCTGTGACTGAGACATGAGACGACAGAGAAGGACAGTGAGACAGACGACACATGCACAGTCATATATATAGATTTCATTTTCAACCAGCAACAGTAACTACAAGCTGTTTCACACTTTCATTTGTGCAAACAACACAATAAAAAAACTATAATTATTACACGCAACTACACAAGAGGTCAGAATAAATATCGTTTAACAGTATCAAGAGGTCAAAGGAAACTTATTGATCAAAGTTTGGGTTTTTTTTTCTGAGACTGTGCTACATTTCTGTTGCTTATGACGTGACGCTGCACTTGTCCACAAATAACTGTAGAGATCTCTGAACACAGCGCCGGTACTAAAAATAGATCTGGTGGGGCGACAAACACAAACACAAACACAGGTGGACTGACAATCAGGCAGGCTGCATAAAACACATCATCTGCAGCACTTTATTTAGAAGTAAGAACCAAACATGAGCATCAGTGATGTGATGATTCCTCATTGCACAGGATGCTGTCAGCCTCTCACCTGTGATGGACATAGTACTACACATGTTGGACATATTTCTATCAACATGGCTGTGTTCTGAGAACTTTCACTGCGGTGACTGCAACATCACTGTCACTGTATCCAGCATTTAACCATAAATTAATTTCTACATGTCATCACTGTTCATAAAAATACACGAGTCTGCTTGTGCTCGGAGAAGAGGTTAATTTCATCCTGGGAGAGATGTTCAGCTCAACGGGGAAGTTTCACCTCAGAGTAAAACTGTTACAAGCGAACAAATGGGAATGAATGGGAATGAATGGGAATGAATGGGAATGAATGGGAAACGAGCAGCTGTGTTTAAATGAGTCTCATGTGCTCATGGTCAAACGCTGGTGTGGCTACCTGTTAGGATGATGTTGGGGATGTTGCCGTGGTTACTGTAGCCGAGCTGCTGAGAGTCCTGTAGGCTGCTCCCGGTGAGGCCCATCATGGCCGCCTGTGTGTAGTTGAGGGTGGAGCACTGGTTGTAGAGGCTGTTGGAGCTGATCGGGCTCTCGATCATGTTGAACTGCTCAAGCTGAACAAAAAATTAGAGAATTAAAGCATGGCGTTCAATGAAAACATTTGTGTCACATCATGTTTTTGTGTGTGTGTGTGTGTGGTCTGCATCACCTGGTGAGAAAGTGCATTGGTCTGCCTCGATGCCAATTGTTGATCATAGAAGGAGTCGCCAAATATACTGCCCACCACGGGGATGTGCTGGAGGAAAAGAAGTGAGGCCACAAAATTTGAACAAATGGTAAGAAAACAGCAACAATAAAAGAAAAAACACAGACACACAAAAAAAGCTAAATTAGTCAGAGGGCACGTTATCTGGGCCCACAAGCAGACATTTCAGCGAAGGAAGAACAGAAAACACAAGCAAAACACAAAGTAACACAACTGTCAGACCGAGCAGTGACCAAAGCAAATGGTTTTCTGGACTACAGCTGTCGTGGTCGAGAGACAAAAAGAAGTGAACGAAACACTAGAAAATTTTAAATACACGCTACGTTCTTCAATTATTTATGATTACATTTTCACACCTAATAATTTGAAAATGACAATGAAACCCAAAAACTCAGACATGAGATGGGAGTATGAACATGATGTGATTGCTCTTCCCATCCCAGAGGAAAAGGATACACAACAGTGCAGTGATGCGTTGACCGCGGCAGCCCTGTTCATGACCACACAAACACAAATCGACTTGTTTAAAGGGAAATACAGGCATCTGTCAACAAAAAGGTTTGTTCTCTTATTTTAGTTCATGACAACTTTTGCTTCCCTTTGAAGAGATTTGGGAAACATGGACCAAAACAAGGTTGATGGGGGGGAAACAGGGCGCAATGATCCATTCAACAGGAATCATCTCATCCACTGTTTCACAGGATTTATAGGGATTTACTTTCTCCGTTTACCTCCACTCAGACTAAACGATAAGTGTTTGAGATGATTTCTTTTGAACCGAGTTGCTTTGGGAAATCACTCGTTGTCACTCTTGCCTGAGCCCCTGTGTCCCATATCTCTACAATGAAAGAGGTGAGTAAAATGTGAGAACACCTCCAGGAGGACAAATACCAGGTTTTCCCTTTAAAATATTCTTGCAATGAGAAAAGCACCACTGAACACAGAGTTGACACTGTGTGACTGGCTTTCTTTTAGTGGTGGAGTCCCAGTCTAACCATTTCCAACAAAAGCCTTTTAGATACTGGTGCAAACAAGGATATGAAAACATTTACATTTCTGTACCTGTAGTCCCTCCTTATGCTTCCAAGTCAGCCATGACTAAAATACCTGTTATTTTCATTTTCTTATCTCATCTTTCAGCTTGTGATGGAGTAACTGATTTTCTTGATGTGGCCTTTAGCCATTGGTTGGCTATGCACCCTGAAATCACTAAACCCAGAGCGTGTATTATCTAAACATATGCGGTTGTCTTTTCCTTTCTGCCAAATGTTTTATTAAAAGATGGAATAAAGCGCTGATGAGTCTTCCCCAAAGGAGGCAGCGACATGTGTCACTGTGCTCTGTATGTGCATACCAGATGTAAAGGAAACAGGCAAAGAGTTGTGCTCCAATGACCCAAAACACACTGGAGAATTACTCTGAAGTAAGGCAACACAAAGGACGTGTGGCGTGAGTGTGGCAGCTGATGTCGTCGAACTGATGTGAAGAATCACGTGTGTTCACACCGGCTGTGTCTCAGCTGCAGCTCTGTCTCTACAGAGTTTGCAGGTTACTGGAGCGTTGAACTGTTGTCATTATAAATTAATTTATTATTCATTTTAGACAGAAAAAGTCTCCACACACGGCTGCAAAAACAGGTAAACTATATTTCTCTGTGTATGTTGTGTGTAAAGTTGCTGCCATGATGTGAATATGACATAAACTGGTCTTTTCTCTGTGCATTTCTGCTGGACACAAATTTCTAGCTCATGCAACTGCAGCACTGGTGATGTGTGTGAGCCGGTTTGTCTGCTCTGACCCGTTAACATGCGTGCCGAAAAGAAGGTCAACACACTCTGCAGCCGCCACGCTCACGCCACACATCCACTGTGCTCCTGGTCTGAGTCTATTTGTGGGAAAGAACACAAAATCGCATCTTAAACCAAAAATCAGCTGATATGATATCAGCCATTTTTTTGGGAAGTCAAGTTGGAACAAGTGTGAGTTTGTCATATATTCAAAGACTAGACAATTACATGTTTATAACATCAAATATTATTTTTGAATCGAGAGAGTACTACTGACTGTTGCATTATGGGTTGTGTGAGCTCAGCACTTAAGTTGCTGGGCTCGCATTAGGATACGATTGTTCTGAAGTCCGTTCATAGAAGCAATGTACGATATGCCAAAAAATATATACATGTATACATCATATTACAATTACAATTACTAAGGCAAATATTGTTGTATGCTATGATTTCAGTTGGAATGATCATTTTTGCATTTTCATTTTCAGTCAGAAAGATTTTAAAATGATGATGTCATTTTTTTCTTGTACCAAACCTACCCTCTTAGGATTGGAGAATATGATTTGTTAATAATGTACAACAAAGTGGTGACTCATTTCATCTTATTTAGAAAAAGCTCCTTAATGTGCATAATGCATTCAGCCATATTACAATTTCGACTGCATATTAATTCAAAAGCCGACGGTCTATAGTGAAGCTTTTAGAATGAGCCATAAATGTGTCCTGTTGTTCAAGAATAACCTGCAGGAGCTTCTGAAGCCCTGTGTGTTTGCTGCCACGGAGCAAATATAAACATCATGACTGGCAACAGGTTCATAGGATCTCCCAATGTCTTCGCTGTAGAAATGAACCAGGAGGGGGGTCTGTCAAACAGACAAGAATTACAGCCTTTACAGACGATGAGCTCAGAGGGACTCACAACTGAAAAATGCTCACTGCTTGAGTAAATGATTTTACCGCTCAAACTGTGAGTATGTGACTGAAGGGAAGATACAAAAATGTGTGCTTTATGCATTACTGCATCTCATGTTTCACCTCCACAGGAGACAAGGCTTGACTGATGAAGACTCTCACTTTAGATTAATGGGAAACATTCCCAACCCACCTTTGATGTTTGCTCCGTTAACATGTTCACAATCACAAATGGTCGGGGCCTCCATCAACAAACTATTGCCATGTTGTCATGCACACAGTGAACAGTGACAGTGGTGATGGAGAAATGAGTTATGCAGCTGTTGACACCATGAGTGGTTAACTGCTGATACAGAGAATGAAAAGCAGCCTAACTCATCTACAATTAGCTTTCCCCCAGGCGCAAAGCCCTTCCCCAAACAGCAGCTAGCTCGGTGGGTGGGCCCTTACTTGAGGCGAGCCGCCGGGGGAGAAGCCTTGATTGGAGACTGGGGAGGTTGGAGACTGAGTGGCTGGTGAGCCAGTCTGATTGCGGTACTGTTGGAGGGAAGAGGGTTAGCTAGCACTACGCTTCATGCCTGGCACACACAATTTTCAAAGGACGGGCTGTGAGAGGGCGTCAGCCAAGGACCTGCTCAGCATTTACTCGGTGTATAAGTATTACGAATCACCCAGATTAACTGTGGCACAACCCTGTTGCTGGAAAATGTGACTATGGAATAGCAACGCCTGATACTCCTACTCTATTGAAATGCTAGAGCTAAAGTGACTGTTGTGTTATGAGAGACGTCTATGTTATGTTTCTCCTCAGCTTACATCAGCCAGTGTCTTGCTTTAACAGTCAAATTCATCCTACTACACCTAAAAATGACTTAACCTACACCAACGCTTATAGAAATCATTGAAAACGTCTGAGTGTCGAATGGTGAGAAGCTTTGAAAACCCTGTCAGCACTTTCGTGAACATCACACAGCTAAAACAATTATCTGGTAAGTAAATAAGGTGAGTTCAGCATGTAAAATCTTGCAGCATAAAAAGGATGTGGGTATTTACTGGGATGTATTCTGGGTTGAACAATAGAATGACAAAATGAATAGCAGCTTAAGAATAAGCAAAACAATCCCAGTCATTTCATCAGGCTAACTGTTGTATTTGTGTTATCTCTGCTTCCACTCTCTGATTAGACTTCCTGGCTTCTTACCGAGCCGATGCTGATGCTGGCCGAGGTCTGGCTCTGGCTGTCGGGGGAGGGGCTGCTCGCAGTGGCGGGGGCTGTACCGGTGGAGGCTGGAGTTGGCAAGGTGATGAGCTGGATTCCCTGCGGCAAGGCCTGCTGCTGCTTCTGCAGGTCGCTGAGCAGCTGTGCCTGGGCCTGAGCCGTCAACTGGTTGAAGAGGGGGTACTGGGAGAGCTGCTGCTCCAGGGTCAATGACTCTGTTGGCACAGCCTGAGCAGAGACACACACAGACTACGTTTAAGGTAGTCCTATAAACTGTGTTGCATTTTGAATGAACTGATGGCTTATTTGTACCTGTGTGATGTTGACAGGTGAAGACAGGGTGGGCGAGAGCTGCTGTGGGGACTGTTGGAGGTGGAGGTCGGAGGTGAGGGTGAGCGGCACCACGGGAGGTTGCCGGCGCTGTGCCGTTACAGTCATGGTGGGCTGAGAAGAGGTAGGGATCCCTGGGAGGAAAGACACACACATGAATTCAACTCAACTCAGACATACACACCGTCTAGATATCAGTTGATATAATCAGTGGCATATATCAGTTGTCGGTCTGAAACAGGTCTCTCTTGGGTATCATCAAAATAGTTGCTTAATTAATTGAGTATTTGTTGTTGTTATTGTCTAAATTAAAAATTGCACTCGATGTAAACTGAAGCATGCGTGGGATGCTCAACAGTTTGTGACTGAGACATCTATTGTGCGTTCGAAGAGCCCCCCATGGTACTTTGGGTTCAAATATGAGAAGCTGTGACTAATTGATGCTGTCGTGCCAAACTGATCGTCAGCTCAGAAAGGCCAAGTCATCGGAAATGATGAAGAGGCAGCCAACAGCCTGCTGATCCAGACTCAGCACTCGTGCCAACACTGCATGTGTTTTCACTGGAGGTGGCAGATATGAGCGTAGAACAGCATCCTGTTACTTTTTGGCGTACTAAGAATATTGCAGACATTTTTGAGCTTTGTTTCCCAAAGTCCTGAATAGTCAAATTATCAAAATGGATGGAAGCACAACTTGCATAACAGTACCAACTCTGAGGTTTGATGTTTACTGTTTTACTTTGCGGCCATTTCAAGCTAAAATAACTTAACTGGAATCTAGTTCCAAATTAAAACTAAAACTGACAACTACAAAACGTTTTTGTGTTACAGCTGTACAAAGATAAGGCCTTTCACCCTGCCTCTTTACATTGTGAACTAGTGGTTGTTACCGTGGCTGGCAGCGCTGATGCCCAGGTGGGTGAGGTTGGTGGTCAGGCTGCCCGTGCTGTTGGATGAGCTGAGGGAAGGGAAGGCCACAGTGTCCTCAGGGTCCAGCGGGGTGGACAGCGGAGGCGGGAACTGGATGTTAGTCAGATCAGGCAGCGAACCGCCGGTGTTGTGTGCGGCTGGGAGCACGGAGGGGTTCAATTCCTGGTCGGGTGATGGGAATATACTAAAAGAAAAACAAAACCACACAAACAGGTTAAAGCTACTGATACTTCAATAATTCAATTTAATGAAACAATAGTGTTTTCAGAGAGATTAAAGCATTTAGTAAAATAACGTAAATCAGCCTTATAAAACTCATAAATAGATAGAAGTCGATTCAATATAAAATTATAGTTTTACCAATGAAGAAATCTATATTTTAAACTTCTTAAACAATCAGATTTTAAAGTGTGACAAACACTATTGATGTAAACAAACCTTTAACAGCAGCAGAAAACACAACAGCAGTGGTTGCTCACCTTTGGGCTGCAAAATGGGCCAACAAATCTTTGCAGAGCAGAAAAATTGTGGTGCTTTAAAACCTGCACTATAGAGCTGTTGAGGAGCAGTCTGTCAATGAAACTATATTCAACGAATGTAGGAGCAACATTTGTGTACTATTCCTGACAGCTTTCAAAATCAGCAAAAATACAACACCCGGGTCAGACCCTGCTTTTTGATGGGATCTGCTGTGTTATACCACTACATTGGTCATGTCCTGGAGGACTACATGCATCATGTGTGAGTGCCCCTCCAGCATGTTTCTAGTTTAGCTAGACCAGCTGTCCTGAATCAGTGTGTCCTCGCAGAATGACTTATTTATGGCTGTTGAACTAACCCCAGTGTACCTGCACTGTAAAGAACAACAAGAGAAATAACTTGAGCCACTCACTTGATTCCTGGGACATCACATGTGTTGGGCTTTGATGGATCATCCTGAGGGGAAAACACATTCATGAGCTACAAATCTTGTACCATACCAAATGTACACCTTGTAGCCCATCCCACTCCCATCGGTACCTTCTTATCATTCCACAACTGTTTCTGCGCATCCTTGTCTGCATTTGACTCTGTATTCTCCGTCCCAGGCACTGTTAGCAGCAGTACTAATTAGTGAAACAGCAAGACACAGTTGCTTGCTATGATAAAATACACAACAATTCAAATCAGTGCAAGAAATGAGTCATCAATATCCCAGCCAGTCATGCAGAATATAGTGCTGTGCACTAGATTCCCGAGTCTCTAAAAATAGCAAGGTGACCACCAGACAGATTGTGGATGCCAGCCAATCTTGGCTTCATTATAGCACAGCCTCGCACATAAAAAGACATAATCCATGGATAATCAGTGAATTATTGATCCTGCACGCTAGATCATCCCGAGTCAGCTTCATTCAGAGATGTTACTTCTCTACAGCCAGCTGTGTGCCCTTTGCTACACTACATGCTGAAGTAGTTCACTGCCAGAGATCAGTATCTATTCACGTATTACTTTATTTCACAATCAGTCTAGATTCACATCTTCGTGACATCGAGCCTTTTGTGCCATATAAGGTTTGCCGCCTGCACTGGCACAATACTCAAAAGAAGCGGCCCTGTGTCTCTGTAACTGGATCCTCCATTACCTCGTTTGGGCTGCAGCTCCTGTGATCCCCCTGCAAACACCTCCTGGGGCTTGGGATTCATGGCGCTCTGGTGTAAGGCAGAGTCCGAATTTGTCCTGTACGTGTTGGAAAGATGAGATGTCAGCAAAATCACTGCCAAATCCCCGCCAAAGGCATATAGCCAATTCTACAGCATCATACAAACACTTGTCGTGTGTCATCGTTCTGCATATGTGTGGTCTTCCTTTGTGTTGGTTGTGTTTGGAAATTTGGTATCAACACAAGAGGCACAGGTGTCACGTTTTTATTTTCGCAACTGAGCTGCATCCAGTTTCGTGCCTCAGTTATCATCTTGGCAAAATGACAAGGGGAGGTGGCTTACCTTCTCCAGCTAGTGTCTGGTGGTGGGGAGAGGTAAACTGAGCTGTAAGGGCAGCTGTCAATGTGAATTTAGTTAAGGCTAATAAAGCAGACGGGATGAAAAATGGATCCGAGCTAATCCATACTTTTATGTCTCTTGGCTGATTCAACCTAATAAACCGAACACACACGCACGCACGCACACACACATACACACAAGTGTTGCTGGGATCCAATTACTTTGAAAAGGGCTTCAGTCAGCGTCTTGTTATCTAATGGTGGAACATATTTCTAAGAATAATCCTGTCAACAGAAGTGTAACAACACGCTGTCTCGTATTGTATCCTTCGATACCGAGATATCGGATTCACCTTACTCTTTGATCAAAATCTATCAAAACACTGCAGCACGGTGATGACACCTCACCTTCACATCACTCTACATGGATCAGGCTACTACCCACTGCTCCACTCTGAGGTTTTAGATGCTATCTGTTTGTTTGTGTCCTCTCAAACCATTTTATATGCAAGGTATCTGGTTTACGTGAATGAAACATTTCTACTGTTATTTGACGAAACGTTGAAAATTAAACTACTGTTAGCTAAACTATAAAATAAAGAGTTATCTCCAAGGCTACTGTGAATGCAGACGGTTTATAGTCCACCTCAAGTTCAGATTCATTCAAGCCTATCCTTTATTGCAACTACAAATATTCTGAAATCAAATGCCATTGTGTTTGTGTCAGTGGAATTTAGACAAAAACTGTTCACACTTGACACCCAACATGTCTCTTGTAATGTCCAAATGTTTTCCAGTAAGCCGAGTGTGTTAAAAAAAAAAAAAAAAATCTACCAAAACGAAACTAGGGCGTAAACCCTGCAATGGTTAAAGAGCTTCTGTATGCAGACTCGGAGGAAAGAAAAGCAATTCCACATTAAGTCAAAACAACGTCACCAGCACATCCGCCTTCAGACAAAGGATATTTGGCGTCCGTGTTTGTCGACTGACAGTGGCCGGCGGTGGGGAGATGTGATGCGGTTCCGGTCGCGGTAAACGCGCTCCACCAGCCCGTGGTGCCTGGTTGTCCGACTGGTATCCAGCACCGAGTTCTAGAGTGAGCACACCAGGTGAATGAAGCCAGCAACAACCACTCACGTACACAACACAACTGTGTCTTTGGATAATGTCTTAGGATTAATGGTGCAAATGTGTTCATTTCAAAATGAGTCAAGCCATGGGCCCCCCATACTGATGCTCGAGTTGGCAAATGTATTTAAAGATGGAAAGCTGTGACAAGCAATGATATACTTAAAAATTTAGGGAATCAAATTGCACTGCAGGCTACAACTGGTAGTGGTAACACTTCTGTCTTCCTTTCATTCCTGAACCAAGATAAAAACCTGGTCAGACCTTGCAGCTTTGATCAACAGGTTATTGCTGGACACTTAACTACCATCACAACCTACACTAAGCCACACGTTATTAAGTTGCTTTACACAGAATTCTCTGTTTTGAGCCAATCGTTCACCAATGCTATGGATAACTGCAGCCTTTGTATGTCCAATATTATCGCCAACAGCAGGTACACTGGTCGAGAACAAACCTTTGATTCACCAGCCAAGAGGCTAAGGGCTCACCTGAAAAGGCAGGTCAATGTTGCCATTTCCAATCTGATTGACATTGGGCAGTGAGCCTCCATAGTACTGTCCACGATTCTGCCCTAGTTGCAAATACTGGGTCTTCTGTAACTGCAACTGTGCAAAGTAAAATTGCATGAAAGCATGAGTGAATGATTGATCTGATTCACAAAAAAAGTGATGCTAAAAAAATGAATGACACCTGCCAGTCCACAGTGGTGAAATGACGGATCAATGGGTCCGTTAACGGACAGATGAGACATGGTGAGACAGCTGTTTCATGAACAATCAAGAGGCAGACAACATCTTTCATAGCAAATAAAAATCACATAAGCTGACGCGAGTGACACCTGACTGACAGCTGGTGCAATTACAGACCACACTTTCCTTGTAAGACATCTGGCTAGTACAACAGCCACACGTTAATACAGAAATCAGTCACAAAAGTCATGTGTGTTGTTACAAATACACTGTGATGGGAAGCCTCCATGACCAATAATGACTGAACAAATGCAAGGGAGGGATGGATGGATGGATGGATGGATGGATGATGTTTGTATGGAAACACAAAGAAATCTGGCAGAGACTACAAATCTGAGAAATTAATTGAAGTCTTCTCCATGCAGCAAATGACTGTACAGCTCAGGTTTACACTGATGCAGCCTGTGCTAAGTGGGCATCATTTCCAGTAATAGGGCCGACAATTAGCCCAAACGTTTCCTGACAGAATGACAGAACATCTTTCTTTTGTGGTACACTGAACTGAAATGAGTGGTTGATCACTTGACTGACTAATAATTGACTTCAGTTTTGGTAATTTATTAGTCATTCAGTTTCCTGAGTAAATCAAAGAATTGCCATATTTTAGCTTCTAAATTATTGAGATTTTTGGACTATAATCCAATAAATCAACTTTAGTTCATGGGAATTCTCACGATCTGATAATACTTTATAAAGGAAACTGGGAATGAAACTAAATTATATTAATTAACAATCAGTGCATAGATCTTATTAATAAAACAATTGTATAGTCTAAACACGTGAAGAAAAGAGTGAAGATTTTCATCACAATGTGTGAACCTGAGGTGACATCTTTAAACCGCATGTTAAACTAGTGATTAAACAAAACAGAGGAAAACGGTAAATAATCAAATTTTGGAGGCTGGAAATCTTTTAAATGATTAATTAATAATGACTATTAGCTTAATCAGTTTGCAGGCTAAACAACTGCTTGAGATAATCAGCAGTTTTGTTTCTAACAAAATAAAAAATAATTTAATTTCTGTTTTGTTTTTTTGTTTTGTTTTTTTCCAAGCAAAACTGCAAATGTCAACGTCTGTTACACATAATTACAAACCGAAGACCTTTTGGTTTTGTCCTGTTGGTGAAACAAAACCAGATACTTCAAGACCTCCTGTTTGGTTCTGGTGCCGTATAACTTTGCGACATTTGTTACAAACACATAAAAAAAGCTAGCTCTGGTTGTTAACTCATTTGTTTACAATTGTGGCAAGAAAGTTGTCAAAGTTTTACCGACCTAACGTGAATGTAAAGTGACTAAAGTTAACTGTTAGAGCTAGGAAAACAAACATGTGGGTCATTTAGAGCTGACTTTATTCTACACGTCTGGTGTTTAACGCTGCCAAGCCAGTGTAACTGTTTGACGGTAAACTAGTAAGAGATGGTTAAGCTGAAGAGGACAACCACTGGTTATCACAGCTGATCCCCCGTAGAGGCGCTGCTGCTGTTTAGTTCCCTGGCCTGTTATTATACAGTAATTTATATGCCAGCTCATGTGTTTGCTGATGAAATGTCAGCTGCTCGGACCAGCCACAGACTGGAGCAGCACAGGTGCACATTATTCAGGCTAGATGAGCTGGTTAACGCTGCACATGCTATATACCCCTCAACAAGGCCACGGTGCTTTTACGGCAGGCTGGGTGAAAACGTGATTCAGTGGTGTTACACCGGTGCAGATAACACTGAGGACGTTAACATTAACTTTGGCTAATTTAGCATCTGTCCCCCTCAACGGTCAGATTTTACCTCCGCAGCGTTCGCTCGCTGCAAAAAAAAAAACAAAATAAAAAAAAAACACAGCGATGAAACAAAATGTAAACAGCCGGAGGTGTGCGCGTCTTACCCGTGCGGCTCTGGTGATGTTCAAGTCCTTCATCACTTCTTCAAACGCAGCGGTCTCCTCCGCCTGTTTCTGATTATGCAGAGCGATTTTTTCGCTAAATTTGCGAGGATTGTTAGAGGACGCCATCTTTCCCTCTTCTTCTCAATGGAATGTTACGTTTCGCACTACGCCGGGGCCTTGTGGTGTCGTCATCGCGCACGGTCAGCGTGTCTGCTGTGTCGCCTTTTACCCACAGCTCCGCAGCTGTTCCCAGCACACCTCTGAGTCTCCCATTCCCTCCCAAGCGAGTCTAACATTTCTTGTAGCACACTGGAGCAAATATGATTAGTTAATTAATCAGAAAGTTGATTGACAGAAAACTGATTCTGAGATTTTTTAGTAATTGAAGAAATTTCATAAGTAAACAAAACATAATAATGATAATAATATTATTATTAATAATAATAATTATAATAAATATATTCTTAAACTACTACAATTACAGCCTAATATGTTAACTTTGCTTTTTTTCTGGTAATTTCTTGAAATCCTAACCATATAATAACGTTCATTCATAATGTGTGTGATTATGATCCCTTAGCAGTGTTCAATATTAGTGCCTTTCGTACACACTCATAGCCACTTGGTTGAAGGATATTCTGCAGCCATCAATGGTACACCTTGGTCATACTAACTTATTTAAGATGATGCTACTTTATTCAGGCAGAAATGATGAATGGGTGAGAAGTATTATTCATTTTGCTCAGCAGATTAATAACTAACATTTCTCAGCTCAGTGGACGTTGGATGATGCAGAAGATCTATGACCTTAAACACCAAAGTAAATCTACCCCAGATTAGCATTGTCTTTGATTTAAAAGATGTGGGTTTTTTCTTATTGTTAAGGGCCAGGCAGACTCTAGCCAGTTAGCTCAGTGAGTTAGGAGCTGGTCCTTGGTGTTACAGGTTGTGACTTCAAGCCTTGGCTACGGCATAATGGACATACTAATGTCAGTGTTCTTGTTGTCTCCCTATTTTATCTCTTATTACTCAGGATTCCCTAAATGTGTCCAATATTGCCTGGCCCCGACCACTGCCGCAAAACAGCTTTAATTATCAGTTAAAACTGTGAAGTACTTTTTCTCCCACGTGCAGCAATGTGTGACACATCAACTCCAACTTTATAATGTGATGCAGTGCTTCAGTTCTGTTGTGTGCATTTTCACTGGAAAAACAAAAAGTCACATGGAGGATATTTTTCAAAACATGATACACCTTTAATAAAGGATGCACATAAAGCTACACAAATGTCTACATTCCCCGCTGACTACAGTGCTTTCCTTAATATTGCACTTTAATGATATAATGTGCTTTTACTGGTACAGGTAGAGCAAGACAAAAAGACACTAAGGCAAACAGGAGACAGTTTTAAAATGGACACTCCTCGCCATCATACAGATGGTTTAACAGGAAATATTAAGAACTTTAAGATCGTTTCTTCATTACACACACACACACACATTAAGTACAGTTATAACTTGAGCAGCAGAATCGGGTATCTGATAAATACTGCTTTCAAATGTGCAACAATGCAGTCAAATATAAACACAAAACCAGTATCAGCCAAGACAAATACTTTGAGCACATTTTCAATGTAAGTTACACATTTGTGAGGGTTTGAGCAAAAGCTCAGTAGTTAAATCATTTAAAAGACTCTTATCCCCTGCAACATTAAAAGTTACTGTGTAGGATAAAAGCATGCGCTGAATGCAACATATAGCACTTTAACCTATAACATTAAAAAAAAGCAGCAAACACTGACAATCCAATGCAAACAAACATCAATGATTTATGTTGCTGCACTGAGAGGTCCACACTGGTTTGTTAAGTTGACTGAGGGGAAGAAACAACATTAACAACACCACTGTGGAAAAACTGACTCAAAGTTAAGACACATACAATGCTTGTGTTTATTTGTGCAATCAATTCTGTGCATTGATATGTGACTTTTGCTGATTAGTAAATTTTAGGAGACTTGTAAAAAGAGTAAGTTGAGTCATTTTGGTTGGTTGAATTAAAAAGAACAGTAACTATACAATCAAAAAGTCCAACATTATAAAGGTTGAGTCTCTTAATACCTTTGCACAGCAAATTTTAACTCTAGACGTTCAGGCAAATATGAGATTTCCAAATCACACCTGCTCCAATAAAATGACAGGACAAAATGAAAGGGCCAATTTGTGGCATCAGAAACTTAAGCCCTTAATTGGTAAAACTGTACCACTTGTACAGAATAAATTAGTAATAGTGTTATAAATTTTGCAAATGCTGTTTTGGAAGAGGACCTACATCCCAGTGATTTTAGTTTTTTTCCAAATAGGCATGTGTATAATAATCAGAGACTGATTATATATTATAAAAAAAGACTGATTATATTGTATATCATATATTGGATGAAAATCAGACCTGCAATAATATATCAGTCAATTTGTTACTGAATACACTCAACATCATCTTGTTAAAGGATTATCAAAATATGTTGGAGGATTCTGACAAACTGTCAAATCCTATAATTCAAAAGCTTGTTTCTCATTATAAAAGTGTCCCAACATAAGAATCCCTTGGAGAGTTTTCGTAAGAGAACTAGTTCATTTTAATGAAGCCTTTTACCTCTATCAGACACATCTCACCCAAAGCAAGGGTAGAAAGTAATACATTATATTCTGTTCAATGCTGCTCAGTAGTTTTTCAGGTCAATGGTCAGCAGAAAGAGCACACGGAGTAAAATGTTCACAGTCGCAGGTCAGGCAGTTAGTGTTGTGTGGTGTTTTGTGGAAGTATAATCGGTGTACAAGCGATGCCCGCAAACGATTCTGGGAAGTGCAAATCCCTCTCCCACTCGTCTGTCTCTGTGTTGTACACCTGCACGATGCTCGTGACGTTGTTCAGGTGCCAGTTGTAGCCTCCGACTATGTAGATCTTCCTGTCCAGTAAGCAGCAGCCTGCCTCAGACTGCCCCGCTCTCATGGGACTGACCGTGGTCCACTGGTCGTTCTCTGGAATGTAGTACTCCACCGCCAGCACGTCAAAACATCGGTCCACATGGTCCATGCGACCGCCTAGCGCATATACCCGGTCCCTGCAGCTAATCATGGCATGCAACACTCTGGGTTCATTCATGGGAGCTCTAAAGTCCCACTGGTCTGACACTGGATCATAACAGTGCAGAGTTTTTTTGTCATCCAGTGAGACACCGTATCCCCCTGAGATGTAGAGCTTGTCTCCGCAGGGAGTCCCCGCATGACCCCAAATCCTGCGTTTTAGCGGTTCCACAAAAGTCCACTCATTCTTCTTTGGGCAGTAACACTCCACAGATGACAGGCTGCCAGATCGATTGCGCCCCCCGGTGGCGTACAGCTGTCCATGCAACACGTTAAGCTGAAACTGGATACGGGCCTCCTGCATGGGTTGGATGCGTAGCCATTGGCTCAGGTGCGGGTCGTAACGGAAACAGCTGTCCACCGCGCCCTCTCCGCTGCGGTACTGTAAGTGCTGTCCACCCACAACATACACAAAGTTATCAAGTACGGCGACACAAGCATGGCTGCACCCCGCCTCCATCTCAGTCAGCTCCTTGAACTGGCGGGAGGTGATGTCAGGGAGATAGTACACCTTGGTGCTGACCGTGCGGTCGTTGTCGGTGTAGGGCGTGCCGCCGAAGGTGATGAGTGACATGACGTCGGAGCGGATGAGCGTCCGCGAGGACTGCATCTCGTGCTGTCGGAAGGGAAGGATCTGGTAATTGAAGGCCTCGAGGAGATACTGACGGCAGCGCACGTCCTCCACCATGATGTCCACCGTCTGAACGCTGTCCACCAGCTCCGAGGAGCGCATGAGCGGGAAGCGGACATGGCAGAGGACGCTGCTGGCCTGAGCCCGGCGAGATTCGTCATACTGGAGCCACCTGATGGCAGCGTGGAAGAGATCGATCTCGCTACAGTTTTTCAGTTTGTTGCTCTGCAGGAAGAAGACGAGGCGCTCCATGGGAATGTGCAGAAAGTCCTCCTCCTCGGCGATTTGGAGGAAGTGGCGAAAGGTGAAGGTGTCCACCGAGTCCTTGAGGGAAGACAGGCTGAAGGTGGTGGCCATCTGGCCGATGTGCAGACAGGTCTCCACGCTCATCGCTGACTTGAGGAACTCCTCACAGAGCTCCACGACTGGGACCATCTGAAGAAACACGGCTGCTCCAAGGACATCCTGAATACAGTCCAGATCTAATGTGACTTCTGCACTGTAGGCAAAGTCAATGATATGTTTCAGCCCACGGGCGGACAAACCCTTCAGCTCAATGGTATCTTGATTTGACTCCCTCATGCCTCCGGTAAACATTGCTCTGAAATACACAAATAAGTCGATTAAAGCACATGATGCAGGACATTTATTTCCACAACTAAGTAAGGATTATTGTTTTGTTTAAGGTCGGTGTCCATGGCAGATGAACTGAAAACTGCTATTTAAAGAAAAAAAAAAGCAAAACAATATCATCAATCACAATCACACACCAATCACAACAATCACAATTATTTTAAAACTTAATGTCTGAAATAAAAAATATTATTTGTAACCAGTGGGAATTCTCTAAATATATATATAATATAAATTATAATGCAGAATGTTCAAAAACAAATGACAA
>OMNW01002269.1:4507-33172 GCA_900303245.1 Selene dorsalis | reverse complement strand
TTGGACACCTTATTAAAACACAAGGACACTTACCGTACTGCATGTCTTGACATTATTACTCTAGGATCACACCACTGCATCCGACCACTGATTTCTGATTTACTGCAGGATTGGTTTATCATCATTTCACAAACCTTCTGTTATTGCAAGTGCTGTATGTATTTCATAATACTGTGTCGATGCATAATGCAGCGCAATTCTCTTTTTTTTGTTGTTTTGGTCATTTCAAGTGATCGCTGTATTGAGGGATTATCAGCGGTGTATAAAAGAGCAGAAGAACAACGCAGGAGGAGGCAGAGGTGTTTATGTGCATACATGAGGGACAATGAGAGAGAGACGGGCAGAGAGGAAGACAGAGACGGGGGTGGACTGTCCAATACACTTCTGATAAAGGTCAAAGAGATGTTTTATTCATGATTCATGGAGCAGCAGCAGCAGAGGCAGCAGGGCCAAGGTTGAAATGAGCTTGCGTCCCTGTTCCCCAGAGTCAACGCTGCACACAGCCTTCTACCAGGCCGGTGGACACTCCCACTAACTCTTATCAATAATGTCAAAACACACACACGCACAGTCACACATCTCCAGTATCACTCATCAATAACCTCAAATCACTGCGTTTTTGATCATCTGCCATGAGAAAAATCAATGGAGGAATACACATCTGCCAACAAAAAACAATGTGGACTACACTTTAAATTAATGAAGTGCAACGAAAATAGTGTTTTCTCTGATTTGCCTCTGTGCCCTTAACCATTTATATTCTCAACTATGAAAATTAAAAACATAATAGCTAAAGATTTTATGGAAAAAAAAATAGTAATTAGTAATAAGTATTTTAGTGAAATCTGTAAAAAAGCAACTATCCCCATGCTGTTTAATGCCTGCTCACTTTAAGGTCAATCACTTAGAGTCTCTGGACGCTTTAGAGTCTGATGTTTTCATGATGAGTTGCTTACAACAAGTTATTAATCAAACAGTACGTTTTATCAAAATGTCTGTTTATCAGTCGGTCTTTACATTTGAAATAAAAACGATCCCTTTTTAATTCTTAAATTTAAACAGAGCACAGCAGGAATTAATGTCAATTCATAAGGGCTCTTACCTTTTAAATCTTTCTGACTGAATCTTTCATAAAGGAGAATCAGAAGTTCATTTCAGAATCTCTTATACCCTCAAACCCCCTCTTTGAACTCACTCTTACAAAAAAGCAGAACTACTGTATTCCACCTAACCAACACCCGCTCCAAGCCCATTTTTTTCTCCTTTTATTTTGTGCAGCGGAGAACTTTTTTTTTTTGGAAGGAGCTGACACACTTTCAGACTCAACAACCACAGTAACCTTTAAAGTATTGATGTGGATAAATCCCATCTAGTCTTCTGACAAATGGAAAGATTTCAGCATGGCAGATTGTAACTCAGGCAAATGGGTAAAGACCCCGTCAACTCCAAAAGACAATAAGCAAAGCATGGTGGACTTTCGCACAGGTCGGCTAGACACAAGCCACTGACCTGTGTATGTATACGTGCAACTTTCATGTATGTCCTTGTATGTGTGCATGAGTGTGTCAATGTGTGATTGGCCTCCTCTGTGTGTCTTTGATCAGATATGAAATATTCAAAAACGCTGCTGTAATTCGATGAAAGTCAGATATCCCTAAAATAAGAAAAAGGAGTCAGCACTTTGGCAGCTCTCAAGAAGACGGAAAAAAAAGTAACCAGATTTAGAAAATGTAAATTGCAGGCCCATAGGTGGCAGCAATAACTGGGGTTTTAAACATGCACTGACCTGTTGTATGAACTCCAGTCCGTGCTTTTCGGCCAGAGCTCTGGCAGCTCTGATGCCTCCGTCCACTTGCACTGCATAGAAGACATCGCGGTTGGTCTCACGATGCCCCTCTGTGGCTACTAGTTTCCTCTGCAGCAGACAGCCAATCACCAGCACAACTGCACTGAACATGGAGCCTATAGGAAAAGACATTTAGAGGAAAATTACTGGTTGGTGGTGAATAACTTGTTTTCAGATGGTAAAAAAAAATTTTGTTTAATGTAAAATCATCTGGTGCTTCAGAACACTGTGATAGTCTTATATCATATTTGCTGCATTTTATAGTAATGTCTGTGTGACCCATACTATCAACAAAACTACAAGACCTGGTTAAAGTAAGCAAGGATGTAACTGAATCGATGAATCTGCTCACAACTTTCAAAATTAATACACAATTTAATTATAAATCACAAAATGATGTCGAATGTGAAAAACAACAACAGCGAAACCACACACAACACATCATACATGACAAATCAAAAGATTCATAAACATGTTTGCTGCAGATTTCTAATGAATTCATCAACAAATCATTTCAATTCCACACTTTGCAAACCAACACACAGATGCATTAGTATCCCACTGGATGTTCTCGCCCTCCACAGTTCTTTATAATGAAGTCTAAAAACTGATATTATACTGTAAATATCTGTTAGAAAAAACAAACACCTACGATTTTAAATACTGTAACTCCAACACTCCAAATGCCATCGAACTACACAAATGAGTTTATAGCGTGTGGGATTCAACATCTCAGCAGAGTATTGAACATTGGCAATTGTGAAAGAATTTGCCCACAGCCACCTCCTCTGTACTTTTGCATGAAATCCACAGTGGCTGCCACCTACAGCATGTGAACCACCCACCTGTAGCCACAGAGAGTGAAACGTCCAGGAGAAATCTTTCACCCAGTGCGATGAAAGCTAGAACTCTGGCATCGGGGGCCCCAAGCGAGACAACACACTCTCTCCAGTTCCCAACCCACACGTTTAATCTCCTGGCCTTGATGCAAATGCTTCTGAGAGCATAAAAACAGCAGCACACTCACTGTGCACTGAACTAACTTCCCTCTTTAAGCAAAACAGGAACTTTATCTATCTGTCTTTATGCCTGCACTTTCCTGTGAACAATGATGGAACAAAAAGTTGTCACCGTACTCTTCTAGCTACTCAACCACAAAAAACACTCTGCACTATGGGAAGAATGTAGTATTAAAGCATATTAATTACATAAACTCCCACTATTTTCCTCGGATTATGCAACTAGCCCTCATTATTGGTGTGTGAGGTTATAGTTGGTCTGTTTATAATGTACATTAGTTTATATTAGATGTAATGCAAAGTAGCAATTATATAAGGTGTTGAGCAAGCTGTTTCCCCAAGTGTTTATCGCCCATACACAAAGTAGTTAGAGCTGTTACTATTAGTCAATCTACTGATTAGTAAATCAAAAGAGAATTGATGTAACCCTTTTGATAACCAATTTTATTTAAGTTGTGTTATATGTATAAATGATTTTTGAATATGAATAAAATGTGTTTTGTATTGTTTAAATAAAACATGCAAGTTGAATGTAATATGTCTTTGATTATTTTAACACATTAATCAGTAAAGGAAAGAATCACGAGTTGGAGCCCTAATCAGTTTTAATATGCAACATCTGTTGTCTGCAGCATTTGTGCTTTCTGGATTTTGGGCCATTTTGCTTTCAAAACACACCCACGAACTAGTGTACAGTAAAAGCACAAACTGGAAGATTAAGATTTCTCTCGCCAAATATATAATTCTGTTTGTATGTTTATCTGACTTCTTGTCAAAAGCAAAGTGCCTCCTCCTGCAGCACTTTTCCTCCAAACAACAAACACTGCAGCTGACCACTGTTTAAAGTCTGAAGCATCACTCAGCTCCAATCTCCCAAGCCACTGATTGAAATCAATAACTTCACTTGGGGCTCGAGCCCCAGTCAATCCCACTGAGGTACCAGGCCGGCAGCGTACACCCCAGCCAGAGCAGAGCGGGCCGCAGGCAGAGAGAAAGTAGACAGGGGGAGAGAGGGATGGAGAAAGAGAGAGCACATGAGACTGGAGTACAGGAGGGCCACATTGAACAGTGTCAGGGCCTCGGGGCCTACTGGGACACTGATAAAGCACCTGGACATTTTTATAGACAAACTACTTATTTCTGTCCTCATATCGCTTGGGAAGACTGATAACTTTATATTCCTCTCAGGCAGAGGAATGAAAAGAGGGGGGCCCTTTCAGGAGTTTAATTGATCAAACTGTAGCCACAAGGGTTTTTTTTTCTAGAGATAAAGGGGACTAGCACTCTCCCCTGTACAATACAGAGATCTTTTAGAAAGCACACCCAATGAAAAAAGAGAATGTAACTCATTATGCAAAGTCATTAAAGGCCTCGGACTATACTCTTTAAAGAGAGGGGGAGTTAATGGCAGAATGTATCGTACAGGATTTCCAGAGGTCAAACTATCAGTCACAGGATAACATTATTTCACAATTATGCTTCTCCAGCCAAAGTTACAGATGGCTGTTTTGAGGTCAAGCTTATACACCATGGCTACTTTCAGTGTCTAACAACAGAATAATATCATTTTATTACTTCATTTGGAAGGACATAGGGCATTTATAGCAAGCACCTCACAACAAAATAAAACACAATAGAGAACCGTAATCTCACCACAGCATGGAATTTGTATTGTGTCACTTATCACAATAACAGTCGCAGTAAAAACAAAAATCATAGCATATTTTCTAACAACTGCAGTCAAAATGTTTTTTCGTCAGCCATGCTACCAGACAGAAGTGTCCATAAGAAAGACATGAAACCCCAATGAGCATGTTGTTCTGTAGCTGGCAAAAAAACACCAACCTTGTGCCTGGACAGGACGGGCAAGACAAAAGCTAATTCTACCACATAGACAGCCAAAGCCCCTTTACACATATATAAACCTTTTCCCTTTATTAATTTTACATATGCATATTAAGTTTGGTTGCCTTTACTTATCAACCATTTTCCACATCAGCCATTTTGAGGTGTTGCATCAGGAAATGTTGACAAAAGGTAACAAAATAAGACAATGAACATACTATTACTGAAAGAGCTCATACACACACATACACACACACATATATCTTAACCAACAATGAGGGGAAAACTTTCTTTTCCTTCCTTTTACTCCAATTAGGAGGCAAATCTGTGTTTAGCTATAGTGTTTTCAGCTAAGCTAACTCGCCACAGTCCTGATAGCGCCACAACACACATAGAGAGGCATTTGTATTTGTACTATACATAAAGCAAAATGTAGTTCCTGTGTGTTGTGTATTTGTATAAATATTTACGTTACTCTTTAAACTCTTTATCAAACTGAGCGGGGATACACAACACTGTTAGCATTGGTTGCACCTGGTTTGGCTGTGCCCGGCGGCCTTGGTGTTGTGCTTGTTGTTTGACTGGCATTAATTATATTACTTGTACTTTGTAGTGCTTCTGGTTTCTACTTTCACCAAGTCCAAATGTCTGCTGAGAAAGGAGTCTATCTATATATCCCCAGCATGGTTCGCCCCACAACAGCAATAACTTGCATGAGAGGTAATCAGGCACAAATGACACACCTGTCTGAGTGTGTAGCTATTAGCCTTAATGTATACTTTATTTAACAGTGGCTGAATTACTCTCCTTTACACACAATTTAAGTTTATCACAAAGCCCCACACAGCTGCAATTTATCCCAACACTTTAACGTGAGTGTAGCATAAGCCCCATTGCACCCATTATGAGCCTTCCATACCTTGGTCATAATTATAATAATAATAAGGCGGGGTGGATTTGTAAATGTTTTCAGCTTCCAGTGATAAAATTAGTAGTCCTGTCTTGAATTTATAGTTCAACATGAAAATCCTAGTCCAGTGCATCAAGCCTGCACAGGGAAGCTACATGTGAGGGAGAGGGGAGGGGTGGGTGGTGAAACAGGTAAAAAATCTCACTCCCTCCATGTCCGCCGGTGCTTCGAAAGGACTGAATGGGTTTGTAGCGTACGAACAGAAAAGAAGCATTTACCTTTCTCATCCAGACGACTGAGCCTTTACACAGACGAGCAGCCTCCTGTTGAGAACAGCGCAGGAGGTCGATGCATCGGAAAGGGAAGGAAAAAAAAAAATCTCCCGACGCGTCCATTTTTTATTGTCTCCACTGAGTCCTGGTAGTAAAACGTGCAAATTAGGGCATGCAAAACACCGCATCTACCGTGCATCTCCTTACCGGTCAAGTCAAACGTGCAGAAATAACGATTTGTAAGTCGACAAAAATGAGCACATCCACGGCAGGTGGCGGAAGGGGGGATTTTGTAAAGATGTGAGAATGCATTAGAATGCAAGAAATGGTGCGATGGCGAGAGGGACTGTTGGGAGAGACGGATCTGCATATGGAAATTAGGGTTGGCATGGATAAAATTCTACTTTTACCGCTGCATTATTTTGTATTCATTTGTGCGGAACCCCTGCAGTGACTCTGAGGGTGGGACAACAAGTGACTTTGTGACAGCATACAGAAAAGACATGGCACGGAACAGGTGCCCAGTGTATTAGCAAAGTGTATGCGAAAAGATGTTTTAATTACAGTCTAGACATGCTTGGTAGTATCTGTCAAGTGCGTTCCTGTTTCTGTCACTAATAAGTAAAGTAAATTTCAACTTAAACTCTTAATGTGTCAAAGAAAAAAAACTGAGGGGTGCTGGACAAAAGACAGACAACACACACTTCCCGGAGACGTAACACGACGAAGGAAGCTCGCAGCAGTGAGACCTCTTGCTCTATGTAGCGGTATACAGACCAAGCCCCGCCCACTACCAAACTTCCGGCCAATCATCGGAGGCATTGTGAGTCTGCTCATGCGTATTGTGGACGCGCGGGAGAGACCGAAAACCCAAACAACGGCGAGATGACAGCTGTGTAATCTTTGTATTTTAACAGAGATTTACGGAATATAACTCCACAGAAGAGGTCAAAATACAAGGTTTGTCGATGTATCATTTATATTTCTTGGGCTGGTGTCGTGTGTTTTACTTACAGGTAGAAACGTTGCCGTTGCTGTTTCAATTAAATTACGGCAAATGCGTTTAAGGTAAACAGTACTAAAAAGTTAGCTTATCGTTATTCGTTCATATGTAGTCGTAAACACACGAAAGGCGACAGTCAGAGAATTAACCGATGAACCGATTCACTGATGTGCAAAAACGTTAGCTGGCTATTCAAATGGTGATATTATTAGCAGGTTAAAGTTACAAACTGGAGACATCATTTATCAGATTCTGAAGGTTAGTTTCAGTATAAGGCCCTTTGATGTTATGAGTTCACTATTCTGACCTCTTATTTTGTTTATTGCATTGTAAATCTCTCTACTGTGTAGAAACATATCTGTACACTCACCAAGCTCTTTCTTATTAACTCTTTACAGCCTAGTTACTCCTTTTTTTTCTGGAAACCGCCTCAGTTCCTCCTTGCATGGACTCATGTTGGTTTGATTGCATGATATGACTTAATATGTACATCTGTTAGCTGTACACACCATTTTTCCACATCTCAAAGTTGGTTTATTCAAATTAAAGAAAGCTGAGGTCACTGAGGGATACTGAGCTCGTTATTTTTTTGTTTTTTCGCTCTGTGACATGGGGTAAATGCACATGGTCAGCAACAATACTCAGACAGACTGTGGCATTCAAGCAGAGATTGATTTGGTATTAATGGACCCAAAGTATGCCAGGAAAATATTCCCCACACCATTACACCACCACCATCAGCCTGGACGGTCAACACAAGGCAGCCAAGGCCCAAATTCTGACCCTACCATCTGTGAGACTTATCAGACCAGACTATGTTTCTCTAGTCCAGTTTTGATGAATGTGTGTCCACTGCGGCCTCAGCCTTGTGTTATTGACTGACGGGGTTGGAGCTCAACACGGTCCTCTGCTGTTTTAGACCATCCCCCCTCAACATGTTCAACATGTACTGCTTGCTTTCTGTGGTGCGTTTCTGTTCATCACAGTTGTTAAGCTAACCTCTCTCTCATCAACAAGGCGTTTCCATCAGCTGAACAGCCTGGATGTTTTTTCTCTTTTCTCTGACTAAACTCAAGGGACTGTTGTGCATGAAAATCCCAGGAGATCAGCAGTTTCAGAGATACACCGGCCAGTCTGTCAAGCACCAACAGTCACATTCCCTATTCTGATGTTTGATATCATATAGATTGGATGAATATGGAGTTTATGGATTTCTCCGTTGTCACATGATTGGCTGATTTGATAACTGCATGAATGAGCAAGTGTGCAGATGAGAGGTGTTTCTATTATTTAGCCAAATCTCACTGATATAAGTGCGGTGAACAATAAAATTGACGCATCTCTGCATACAACACAGTAAAATAAATAATACATCCGATAGTACCACAGACTGCAGTCTCCAAAATGACTATAAAGTTAAAACATCACCTTCATCAACAGCTTCAACACAAACTGAGCATTATAACATTCATGATTGCAGGATTTATACTATATTATTTGTGCAGCTGTTTCATGACACTTGATCTGTGTAACAATCTAGCGGTGTCTGACAGGGTTTTTTGTCATTACAGGTGATTCTGATTCTGCACTGACAACATGGCAGATGACTTCAGCCAATCCCTCACCCCTCCAGTTTCCCCCTTTGCAGCGGACAGCCTATGTGAGCAAACACCAGCCCAGCCACCTTGCTTCTGCTGCTCTGAAACAAAGGATGAACCCACTGGGGCACTGTCCACAGAAGGATACACTGCTAGAGGCTCACTGAAACGGTATAGTCACTTTCAATTCACAGTTGTCACAAGCAAAACATTTTGCCCCTTTTGGAGGTAAATGCTGTCGTTTTTCAAAGGTCAGTTTTTGACGCTTGGCGCAAATGAAATTCACCTCCTTCACCATTGTAATACCATAAGTGATGTACATCCTCTCTGTAGGCTGCTGTTGCATCTTGACCCAGCCCCTGCAGAGTATGAGACAGACACAGTGGAGATTTTTGGTTTCTGCTGGGTAACAGAGATGGCATTGGTAGAATCTACAAAGGTGCTCTTTGGTCTGTTCAGGTAAAAAAACAAAAAGAAATCTTTGTCTCAGTTTTCTATTAAAGTAAAAACATTTTTAAAAAGAATGTATCTTCTCATCTGAAAGTCCTCTTCTAGGAACAAGAGCATGTGTTTAAAAAAATGTCCACTGCAGTTCGAACTCATACAATTCAGTGATCTTACCTGCTCTTTGGTTTATTTCAGACAAAAGATTTACAGGCTGGAGACTTTGGTACAGTCCAGCTCACATGACTTTGGTAAGCTTTTATGTGTGTATCTAATTCAAAGTTAGTTCTATAATAAGGGTATTAGGTTTCATATCAGCATTTAGTTCACTCAGTAATTTAAGTAAGTTAGAGAAGGGTAGGCATATTGGCACAGATATTGTCCATAGTGCAAAAAGAGAACTGGGATTTTGAAATATCAGATGCAAAATGTGATTTTCACTACACATTATGCTCCCTGCATTTTCAACAGAATTTTCATATACGGCACACAGAACATGCATGTGAGGTGATAAGAATGAATAAATTATATGCACCACCAAGGCAGAGCATGTGCTAAGTCCACCACTTGGGGACTGGGAGGTCAGGGTTCAAATTCCAATTCAAACATCTCGCTAGTGAGCTGGGATGTTTCCCGTCTCCCTCCTATACATGTTTATCTGGTTGGCTGACAGTGTCCAGCGTATGAGTTAAGCCTTTCATAAAGAGATCATTGGGATCTAGTGTTTGAGTCATAGTGGATCCTATGGGCTTGTTTTACATAAGAACTGTGGATACTCCTCACAGCACCCATTGTGTGTTTTAGGCCAAGCAGGCAACCTCCACTATGAAGCAGAAGACCTCAGACAACAGTGTATTTCATTTCTTCAATTTGTCAAAGTCTTCGTATTCAGGTATTCCTTTGAATTTTATGTCATTTCTGGTACCTCTGATTAAAATATTGTTTTTTTTAACTACAGCTGCTTTTGCTGCTTTTGATTATTTATTTGGAAATAAACATCCTTCTGTGTCTGTTCAGGTATCTGGAACCATCCAGCTCCCTGGATGCATGTCCATCCCACCCCTATGAAGAACTGGAGGCTCAGCTCCCCTCTGTACTTCTGGAGGAATTGTTTGGTATCACTCTCCTAATAGGAAGACTCAAAGACCTGCCAGCCAATGTTCAGAGTGCCTTCACAATACAAAACCAGGGAAAGGTACAACTGAATGTTGATTAGCCTGCATAGATCTAAGTCTAGTACATGCACTGACTTAATTAGGTCAGTCAATGTAAAGCATATGTTATGTAAGCATCAGGTTATACTGTAAAGGACAAAGGGCTTGGGAGCACACATTGCAAACGTGCAAATGGCATGACTGTAATTAAGCTTTACACTGCAAAGGAATTAATATCATAACTGTGAGGAGGAATGACTCGTATGGCCAGAGTGCCAGTGATCATGACCAGTGGTTTTTCTGGTAGTGATATTAAGCATGGTATTCTGCACTCCTCTACAGATTTTTCCCCCATCTTGGCATTTATTACACCTTCATCTTGACATCCACTGGTCAATCTTGGAGATCCTTCACCTACTTAGTCATAAGATGCAAGGTATGTGTCAGATATTTACACCTAACAGCAAACTGAAACCAAATATCCTAAAATTTGAGATTTGTGTCGGGTATCATAGGAACAGGCTTTTTGTAATATTATGTGTTCATGTCTCCAGGACAGGTGGTGTACGCCCACCAGTTTGTGAACCTGACAGGAGAGAACCTGACTGATGCCAGTCTGTTTGAGGAACACCTGTGCTGTCTGCTGTGTGACCTTACTGGTCTGGCCATAGGCAAATATAACAAGGTGGGTGGCTGGCCACAAACCATTTCATCTTACCAGTGTGATGCATCAGAGGTATTTTAGGCTTATTTGTGTCTGAACATACAACAGTTTTTCACCCAATTAGTGGAACCTGGATGGAAACAGCATATAACAAATATTATGTACCAAAATTGGTGACAAATGAATCCTGTTGATTTCTAGGTAAGGCCTACAGAGGCTCTGAGCAGCCATCACTATCTTTGCCCCTGCACCAAAGAGCTGTGGGTCCTACTCATGCACCTTCTGGAGTACAGGAATAAAGTGTTGCACACACAGGTAACCTAAATACACACACATTCACAGTCACTAGGGATGTCCCGATCCGATCACGCGATTGGAAATCGGGGCTGAGTATGGGTTTCAGACTTGATTGGATGTTCAGTGATTAGTCATTTGTAAGGACTAGTTAAGAACGTATGGCTGGTTATGACGTCCCTGACATTAAGATGCACAAATATTATACAGATATTATATTTAGTAAGCATATCAGAACATCACAATTATTGATTGTACATTTGCAAACACGTCCTTTTAATATAGCAATTTAATATGCCAAAACACTGTATTAGATTACTCAATTAATCAATGAAATAATTGATAGAATAATCGATTACAAAAATAATCGATAGCTGCAGCCCTATATATGTTTTTTAATTCTCCTTATTTTTAATCAGATTGATAATATTTCAAAAGATAACAGCTTAGTACAGCCTGCCTCTCACCCCTAAGTCAGCTGAGATAGGCTCCAGCTCACCCGTGACCCCAGGGAGGATAAGCGGTATAGAAAATGAATGAATGAACAGCTTAGTATTTACTACTGTTATGTGGTGGTACAGAGTCAGACCGTCTCAACTCCACACAGAAACAACGCATGCGGTGACACTATTGGTTGAATGCCATAAAGTGCAGCAGAACACGGCAGCAGTGATAAAATATGGTGAATTAAATAAAGATAAGTGACATCCTGGATCTGTTTCTTCGCTCTTCTTCATTTTTTAATGTATTATAGAAGTATCGGATCGGGACTTGATATCGGCATATACTCAAAATCAAATGACTCGGACTCAGGGGCAAAAACACCTGATCGGGACATCCCTAACAGTCACACAATGAAATTTGACTGTCCCTACTACATTAACCTAGACATGTTTTTCATTGTCTTTCAGTCTTTCTGGAGCTACATGAACTTGTTACTGAGGCCTCTGGTTTCAGGGAAGCCTCCAGCAGAACAGTTCAGTGGCCTCCCCAGTCACTGTAAAGACCCTCTGGGATTCACATGGTGGCTTGTCACTCATTTAGCAATGTTAGGCCAATACAGTCGTAATGGATTGATTCAGAATGAGGTAAGCGACCAAGAATCACAGTATTGTTCCCTGAAAATAATTCATTGCATAAAACCTTGACCTGGGACTGTCGAATGCTGAGTTTTATTTTTGCACTTGAGTAACTAATGCATGTTTTCAATGTTTACATTCATATAAACTGAAGTTTATCAGTTTTATTCTACTGTCAACCACTGAAAATGTTTCATTATCTCTGTTAACCATTGGAAAAATCCTCAGTTTTATCTATAATATAATAATGATACATGTTAGTTCATGTAATTCACACATGTTTTGCAAGACAAGATTCAGTTTTGTGTTTGAAGTTGTTGCTTTCATGTACTTTACATCATCATCCCATTTTATCTGCATCTACAGAAACATCTGGGCGACAACTGGGCCTTTGTGGAAGAGCTGATCAAGTTGACTTGTAATCCCAAGGTCAGCAATGCTACCACTTAAAGTAACATTTCCGACTTGTTGTTTTAATACACTTTTACTGGTTGTATAATGAATTAAACAACATGTGTGTGTGTGTGTGTTTATGTGTGTACTAACAGGGGGGTCTAGCAGAGGAGCAGGTTAGGGTGCATGTCCACTGCTGTTTCAGCCTCTGTCTACTGTGGGTACCGAGCACCAGTGCTGTTTCTGCTCTCTGGGACTACTACAGCAAGAATCTGGTGAGAAAAAGGGCAGTGACTGCTGTGGTCATCTGATGATATAATTCAGATGGTTGAACAAATTTGATTTGTTACCTCATTTCAAGCTTCTACAGTATGCCAACAGTGAGATCAACGACACACTTTTAAATCTTTTTCATGTTATTTAAGAAGGTCACTAAAGTTATCCATCCAGCACATTTACTTTAAGGTCATGACCAAGACCTTGTACAGTTACAGTATCTTCTTTCCCTCCATTCCAGAGCGCCTCATTCACCGTGCCCTGGCTCGGCATGTCTGGTCTGGGTACTTTGTGCAAGACGCCCCTGGCTCTGTTGGAACAGGCCCGCAGCTGCTGCTCACCTTCCCCCCTCCATTCTCCAGGACACACCCAGCTCTACCGCTCAGCCAACTCCTTCCACATCTTCCTTCGAGTGTTGGCCCTGTGCCTCGGCCAGGACAGGACTGGTGGAGTCCCGCAGAGACAGATCAAAGGAAGGTGAGGATGGAGAGATGTCTGGAAGGCTTTGTAGTTCTCACTCTTTCACGTTCACTTTCACCATGAAAAGTAGGTCTCATGACCCGCCAGTCAACTCTACACCATTACGGGTTTTGAAGGAAAAACCTGGTGTGGAGGCTGTGAGGAATGATTACTAATCAGGGCTAGGCTTTGTAGGATTTCTTTTTCCCCTTGATCTTCTAATACGTGATGTGTTTGAATTCGTGTGTTTGTGTGTGTGTCTAGGTGCATACTTGCATGAATACACAAACAACATGTGTGTTTGCACACTATCATGCTTTTCAGCCTTGTTTGTGTGGGTGCCAGGTGCACCGCAGTCTCCCAGTGCATCTTTGATATTTACTCAGGCCCCCCAGTGGAGCAGGTGTCTCAGGAGTCAACCACCTGCTCTTCAGCACAGACCAGAGCCAAGGAGCCTCCTACTGATGCACACACACTCTGTGCACCTGCTCCCCAGAGTAGTGACATGGTTTCAGTGTGTGTAAGCCCCTTGGATGGAGAGAGAGTGTGTTTTTGTGATGGAAAGTAAGAAAAAAGACAGGAAAGATCACAAGCTGATGTGTACATCAGAACCAAGCGCTGGACTATCCTATATCCACTGCCGGCTGGGCGCCAGAGAGTGGCAGCCGTAGATAAATCTGCCTAATGACTTCCCTCTGTCTGGAATGTGCTCAGTAGCACTGCAGACATGAGGGCTAATTAGCTAACGAGCGTGGCGGTTAATTCGCCTTAACGAAGCTGTGTTGGTTTCCAACACGGATAGAGAGGGGAGCTTGGGTGGTGGGGAGTGGAGGGGGTGTGGGTGGTAGGCAGTCTGGCAACAACCAGGCTGGGCTGGGACAGTTCCAGGTTCCCCCCTCCACCTCCCTCCACCAAAACTATCACCACTGCCTCCTCCCCCTCCTCCTCAGGAGGCGCGAGGCGTGCTGACTGTATCGCTACAACGTTTCGGCAGTGTTCCCACTCCTGGCCGGGCACTGCGGGACACCCGCGACGACCACATTAATGGGATCGACTGTGAGCATGTTGATCTCCAACGCAGGGAGTTAGGAGCATCTGCTCGCCTCCGGAAAAAAAAGCTGTCCGGAATAAACAAACAGACAGACAGGTTGGGAGAACACAGAAAATCCCCACTGCTGCCTCCCAGTGCGCTGCTTATATCCCTGTTACATATTACCCATTCATCTATTTAAATCTCCCTCCCTTCACACTGACTGCATGCTTGGCCACCTTCTCCTTTTACAGCCCTCTGTGAGTAACTAAGCTGATTTCTGTGTTAACCTGGTCTTTCTCAATTCCTCTCTCATTTTTCTCCACGTCTTTATATCAGTCATACTTCTTACAGTGAGTTTGTCTTGGGATGCTCACTGTTTGTGTTTTGACCCAAACAGCAGCTTTGCTCACCTGTGTGGGCTGCATCAGTGTTTAGGAGGTGGGATGGAGAAGGAGGGGAGAGGGGGCTCCAAGCCTTCTGTGTTTCCCTGCCAGGCAAGCAAGCAGCAAGCTGAATGTGTGGCAATGCATGTGTGTGTTTGGTTTTATTGATCTCTCTCTGGTGTTGCGGTAAATTGGTTTGGCTGTAGAGAGAGGGACCAAGCGCCTACTGCTGTGTGTCTGAGTGTCTCTGACATTTAACATGATCTTTAAAGGCATTTCTCCACAGTGCCCGCAGGATCTAACAGCGTGCTGGGTGGTTCTCTATTCTTCCTCCCTTTCTCGCTTTTTCTCTCCCTCTGTCTCTCTCTCTCTCTTACACGCACACACACACACTGGACACACATGGGCTGGGCAGCCCAGCCTCTCCCCTGGAGGTGAGGGGCTGATGGAGGCAGGTGGTGGGGAAAGTTCACTTAGTGAGTATGTAGAGTCAGGGGTTTCAGAAGAACAAATCACTGCTCACCAGTTGGTCAGTGGAAGTAAAGTAATACACTGAAATATGATTTAAAAAGAATTTAAACCATTATCTTTCTTCATATTAAATCTTTAGCTAACAATCTCTTTTAAAACATTTGTTTACTCTTCCTTCAAAATTTGTTTGTATTTCCAGGATTTACTCCAAGTTCTCCTCAAAGAAGATGCAGGAGTTGTCGGAGACAGGCCTCAATAACTTCCTGCTGCTATTTCTGGTAGTTGCTCGCCAGGTAGAGCTGGAGGATGTGGCCAGCAGGGCCTGTGAGTTGCTTGGCTTCCTTCCCTCCAACTGCCCTACTGGGCACCGCACCCTTGTCTGGAGGGGACAGCTTTCCCTACTTTTGTTGTTCCAGGTACGTTTGTTAATCAAAAATTCTTCTCAAAATACATATGCTAGTCGTAGAAATTAATCTGGATGTATATTTGTTTATAAGTTTGGTGTACAACAAAGGATTTTTTTACTTACAAATTCCATCAGTTGATATTTTCTAACATTATATGAATTCTTCCAGGAGCGAGGTCTGGATGTTGGTGCCCAGGCGGGTTGGCTGGCGTCCTCCTTTAATGATACAGCCAAAGAGTTCTACAATAAAACCACAGAGGTGTCTCGGAAACTGGCCCTCTGGGGGCCACTTGGCTCATATCTGGATGGTGTGTCCGAAGTGTTTGAGACTAGCACCAGTCTTAGTCTATCGGAGGAGAAGCTGCTAAACGAGGGATTCGATTGGTTGCTACCTGCCTGCCGCCAGTCAGAGCTGAACTCTGCCCTGGGATTTCTGCAGATTGTCCTCGCCCAGCTCAGGTGAGACAGCTGATGGAAATACTCATCTCCCAGGTGTCTCTTTCCTGTCCTCAGTTCTACAATTATTTTCTTTAACTGATAGTTCTCCCCTCAGAATTACATGAAATGTTTTCTGTCCAAGGCCAAACTAAGTGTTCATTTAAATCTGATAAGTGGCCACAGCAGAGGAGAGTGATTTCTTCTGCTCATCACAACCCACTTCAGAGATCACTCACTTCTCATACTGACAATAGCTGGATTGTGCTCTCAGCAGGAATGAACGTCTGTAAAGACCTTATGTTGCATTGAGGCCCCTGTTAGTCTCAGGAGGCCTGGTGGCCTCCGGGTCACCCTCACCAGGTGCTGCCAGAGCCCTGAATAGAGTTACAGGCCCAAGAGACCCTCCATGGACCCTCCTGTGGTCATGGGGACAGCGGCAGTGCTGTAGGCCTGTTCAGAGACTATGGTCAGCGGGGCATCGGGACGGGTTCAGCTGTAGGACACAGGTGTTCGTTACATGAACGACCCCAGCAGTGGGTCAGAGATCTTCAGCTGAAACAGTGTCTGTTTATGTGGGGAAGTGGAGGCGGGAACAGAGGTGACAGTGGAGAGAAGCCAGGTAAAACTGTAAGTTTATGAAGTGAGAAATGATGTATGATCTTTCCTTACATCTGAGCTAGATCTGATGGTGAAGCACTAAGACGCGTTACCTCGCTTGCCAATGTTTAATGTCACAATAATCCTCTGCTTTCCAATGAACATGGTGATAGTAAGTGGTATGATGTAACCTCAGGACAAAGCACATGCAGGAGAGAAAGGAGAGAGGAGAGAGATCTGCTGCACAGATAGTGCTCTGGGACATAGGGGAGAGTTATACTCTCAACTTGGATGAGCAGCGACAGTCAGATACTTTTACCTACCCATCAGGCATTATGTTTAGATTAGGTTATATACATAACCTAATGTACATATAACCTAATCTGATTTGCTTCAACATTTGCGTATATGTTGCAGCCACTGTCACTCTGCTGGGGCTGGACAGATGTGGCACTAACACTGAGGACACATGAGAGGGAAAACTAAAAGGTGCAGGAAGACATGAAAACTCCATGAGACTAAGAAGAGCCGCAGAATAGAATGAAAATTGTAAATCTACGTTCATCACTGAGACATATTTCACATTGGAGATTTAATTTCAGATAGTATAAAACATGAAAACATCATGTAGACCAGCTTTACACTGAAGAATGTAAAGATGTACACAAATCTAAGAGTATTCTAGCACTAGTCTTACAGTGTAGCAGTCCCTTCTGAGTACATGTCCCTGGTTTCGCTGCATTTTTAAATATGCATGTTATCTCTTAAATAGTTTTATGCCCCTAGATATACATAGTGTGTGCGTGTGTGGAGTGTCAGTGAGTGCTGAAATTGTCACCGCCTCTTAAACTATTTACAAAAGGTAAACACTTGAATAAAAACATTGTAAAGTTAAGTGTTACCAAGCCCTCTCACTGTTTCATGTAGGTGAATGATTGCCTATAATTCTCCAGTGTATGCATCCCACCTTTCCACCTTGCACAAACCTACACAACTGCCCACACACCAAAATTGAAACACTAACCCAAGCATGCTCCTCTTATTTCAATTTCCGGGCTCCCATAACACACTATCTGGTTAGCTCTGCTAATTCCCAAACTTCCCATCTCAGATCTTGGGGTTGGAGGGCACACATTTGCACATTAATGGCCAAGGAGAGAGAAGAAGAGAACTCCCAGAGGCCCTCTGTGTTATTGCCCGGACCACACTGACCCATTTAACCAAATAAAAAAATACCATGCTCTCGCTTTCCAATCCGTCCCGCCAAATTAAACATAATTCTTCGGCCTGGCAATTCTCAGTATCTCTTTGTGATTAATGCTTTTTCTGTGACACAATTAATGGGTAATTATGTAGCCTGGCAAATTTAGCCTGTGCATCATTATGTCTATTAAGAGCCGCGTGGAATCTGCACACATTAAGAGAATTATTCTGCCAATGGCTGAGGCAGTGGAGGGTCCGAACGTTCACTCTTGATAGCCATCGCCATGGTGCTGAGGCAAGAAGCCAGTCCCAGGCATAATTCCTCAGTTTGATTCCTTCCCATGACCCTCTGCTGTGGGAGGGTGTGGGTGGCGCTGGTTGATGAGGTGAGCTGGCAGTGGGACACCCTGTTGGATCTGTTTTTGGTACAAACAATTAATCCCCATCTCCTTGGCTGGATAAAATGCAGTCCTCCCTGTGAAGCCTTTTCCTTTGTGAGCATTAAGACATTTTACCGGATGTTGAGCCTTTATTTTCAAAGTCAAGGACACTGCTATGAGACGTTTTGGAAATGATGCATGGGTTTCAGTGAGAGAGACAGAAGTATAACTTGTGGCTGGACGCGTCCCTCTCTGTCTGTCATGATTAGGATGCTATATTTTCATTTCATGCGTCTGTATGTTGGATGTGGCTGGGGGAAGGGTTAAACAGGGTCCCTAATGGTGTGTTGGTGTTGGGTGTGTGTGTGTTTGTGTGTACACATTGTAAGAAGCCGCAGTGAGGAGGATTAAGTGGGGTCTCTGACGATGTCTTGTACAATGAGGGTTGATGGGTGTGAAAGGCCCATTCCGCAGTAGTAACGAGGCTAATGAATTCAGACTCTAATCGATTGTCTCAGCTCTCTCTGGATTAGATGCAACCTTGCTGGAAGGGAAGGCACCGTTGAGGTGTGTGTGTGTGTATGTGTGTACCATACTAGCAGACTGGAGTGTGTGGTTGAGGATGGGATTGAAGGGGGGTTTGCTAGTTCCTCTTTTCTTTCCTCCTCTCCCAGCACATCTCCAACCCCGCATCCCCACACCCCCATCCGGGCGAATGAGGGGGACAGGAGGATCATCTCCAGTCTAAATGAGATTACAGCTCCTTCAGCTGCTTATCTGGGCTAATGCCAGCCACTGTGGGGCTGCTGTAGCGGCTGGGGCCAGGGCCAGAGATGAGCCAGAAGAGCCAAAGTATAGTCTGTGTACATGGGATCAGCATTAGGCTCCACTCTATGGCTATAATATCCTCCTCTCCTTCCCCACCTCCACTTCCATCCAGCACTGCTCCACACTGCAGCGCACCGCCGCACCGGTAATCCCCCATGAGAGAAGAGAGGGAAAACACATGAAGAAGTAGTGAAAGAGAGAAACGGGGGAGCAAAAGGATTTGAGAAAGTAGAGGGTGGAGCTGGGGGGTGTGAGTGTTGTACACAAGAGGGAGCACTGTGTTTGGACTTTGCATTGGTTAGATTTGTTTATCTGCTCTCTTTGTGTGTGTGTGTGTGTCCTTGCAGAAGGGTCCATCAGCGCAGTGTCCACTCAGCACCCACTTTGGCCTGGGCTACCGCTACCAACAGTGTGGTGAAAGAGCGCCACCTAGCGGTAGCAGCAGCCCTCTGGGCACACTTCTTCCCCTTCCTGCGCAGCCTACGCCTCTCACAGACCCCTCCAGCGCAGCTGGCAGATGCTGCTGCAGGTCAGTAACACCAAGTGGGAGGAAAAAAGACACAGAGCAGAAGAGAGAAACAGCTGGAGAAAGACAGGGCAGAGGAGAGCAGAAGAGTTTTGGACAGAAGTTCAGCTAAAATATATTTGTGTCGGCTGATACTGATTGTGAGTCAAAACCACCATTGTACATGAAGGCAGAGAAACTGAGTGGCACTCTGACAGAGAGAGGGTCATCTGTCATTAGGTAGCAGGATAAGATGATTCTATTGATTACAGATTCTGAACACATGGAAAAGAAAGAGTCTAAAACAAGACACATGATTCACTTTTATCAAGCATTTATTCACTTTTTTTTGTACTTCATAGAAAAATGAACTAATTTCATCTTCCTCAGGATTCACCCTGCTAGCCTTTGATCTGCCCAGCTCTGCCCCTCAGGACCTTCAGCCCAACCCAGTCCAGTCTATCATGCAGTGCTTTGGCTGGGACGACATGGTTCAACCACTTCTGGTGACTCGCTACCTTCCCCATCTGCTCCAGAACAGGTACAGTTAGCCTCTCAGATCTGCCCCTCGTGGCTGTGCATCAATCACACAGCACTTTAATTCATCGCTCCTCATGGAAGAGCGTCAGGTTAGGCAGACAACTGATAACACTCCTCAGTCCCTGTCAGCTATCAAACTTCATCATAATGCACAGCACTCGACAAAATAGTTTTTCCCTATAGGTATATTGGGAGATACACAGTTAATAAATTAGACAGTAAGTGTCCTTGGTATCATAAAAATGGGTTTTAATGAAGGAATTGCAACCGTGCCTCTAAACAGAAAACAGAATAGTCTATCTTAGAAATGACACTCAAGGGTACAAAACAACGTGACTGTTTCAACCTCTGAGGTCATCTTCGACCGTGCCAAGTAATATTAAGGTGCTACACCTGAATATAAAGGCAGAACAAGGACACTGTTTGTATTTATTGTGTGAAAGTCCCAGCCAGTCAAGTTTTCTCCACAGTTCGAGCTGTTACTAATATGTGATTTATAAAATGAAGTAATGGTTTCATTCATGCGAGAATTTAATTAAATTACAACACCTTGGATAGAAATGTCTTCCTCCACCTATCCTTCTAGACTCGTCATTAAAACTGTAAGTCAACTCCGAGGAAATGAGAGGATTTCAATGTTTATGTATTTTTGAGACTTGGCATAGAAGGAAAATTCGACTTTAGCACAATGAGGCATTAAGTGTCAATTTTAACACTGACATAAAAGTGTCCTCACAAAATATAGCTCATTTTTTTATTCACATCCCTCACCTCTGCTCACATATGGAGTGTTTGAATGTTCATCAACACTTCACAGCAGTAAACATAATACTTATGTATATAGTGACATGTCAAATTTGTCTTTTCCAGTGAGCTGGTGTCTTCACTGAGCAGTGATGTTGGTTCAGCACAGACCCTGTCAGTCAGGGCCTGGTTCAGATGTGTTCTACACCAGCACCTTCACAAGAACCCAGATGGGTCTGACAGCAGAACAGGTAATAACATTGAATAGAGTCCTACGGTGTGATAAATATTTTAGTTGTATTTGTACATTTTATAGCCATACCTCTAAACCGAACTGCAGTATTTGTGACTTGTGGATTTCTTGAGCTATAAAATAAAAAACACACAAGACAAACCTAGAGGGAATAATAATTTATGAGGTAGACACACAACAATCCAGTGTGTGGTCAGCCCATCGTCTCAGGACCCAAACTCAGTTAAAGTCCCAGTATGTTGTTAGATTTACTGATTAAGATACATCATTTACATTTTCGTTATTTGATGAGACACTGGTTGTGCCTGTGTCTTTCCAGGTCGTGCTGTGGAGGAGCAGTTGGGTGAGCTGACCCGGCTTGTGATGAGGCTCCCTGAGGTGGACAGTCTTGTGCAGAGAGCTGGCCTACAGCCCACAGCCAGCAGGCTCGAGTCCACTTCAGCCCTGGAGATGTTTATCAGGGTAGCTCAACCTCACAGCTGACATATATATTTTGGATGTTACAAGAACATGAAATACTCTGGCTATGGGAGATATTGTTATCTGGAACTCAGCTGACCACAGGTCTTTATGACCCTGAGATGAACTGTCTTCCTTAATTTGCACATATATGACATATTGTATTCAGCTTATCTAAGTAAAATACATCTCTCTGCCTTTACATAAGTATGCACTTCACATGAAATATGCTTAACATATCATTGTCTTATGTGGCCCATGCTACAGGAGCCTGAATATACATGCAGATGTTTACATGAATTTCTTGTATCTCCTCTCTGGTGGTGTCAGGCTGTCGGCTGTGTGTACAGTGGACTGCAGGTCTTGTCTGAGCGTTCAGCCATGGTAACCAGAGCCTTGGACTATATTGGAGACATCCTGAAACATATAAAACCTGTTCTGGTCAGCAAGAACCAAGAGGGACTGCAGCTGGCCTACTGGGCTGTTGGTAAGTGTACAATCCATTTAGCTCAAACACAGGTTACAGGAGACAAATCTTCTGGGGTTCTTGGTTTCTTTGTTTTTACAATGTGCTCTGAGTCACTCACAGGGCTAAAGAATTATTACAGTTGTGTGTATCTCTCTTTGACTCTGCTCTGTGTGATCCAGGCTGTATAGTGAAGCACTGGAGCCCCCTGCTGGCCACATCCAAAGCCCAGCAGCTGCTGTTCCGTATCGTGGACGGTCTGCTGCTTCCCCACCACCTCACACAGCAGGATAAAGCTATCAGGGACACCCTGCCACTGTATCTACAGGTGAGGACAGACACATACTGTACACTGGGAGAGAACTGAAACCATAATCAAAACCCTGTCGTCACTCATCTGTCTGTAATTTGTTCAGACGCTCCTCTGCTGACACTTTGAATTTATTCTCCTGCAGGGTTTGTCAGTGGCTTCTAGCGTGTCTCAGTCTCAGGGTGCCCACCTGAAGCAGCAGCTCCGCTCTGTTACCCGCAGATATCTGGACCATTTTCTGCCTGCCTCACCTTCCATGGGTGTCATCGCCAACCACCCGGTGCTTCTGGGTGCCTGCGAGGCCAACTCAATCACCCAGGGGGCAGCGTTGAGGAGGACCATCCTGGAGGTGCTTTGGTACGTCTCCAGAACGGGGAATGAGCTTTGCCTGTCATTTCACTCCAATCACGTGGCTTTGACATGGATTTTCCATCCACATTGTAATCTAATACCCAATACTAATTTCAAGCAAATCAATGTGTGAGTGAGTGACACAAAAAAACTAGCCAATCAGGATGGGTGTAAATCAAACAGACAAATGTGCACTTTTATTCATTTACATGCTCCCATTTTAATCTTAGAAGTTATTCAAAAGCTCCTCTCTGACTTTTACAGTGAGAACTTCCTACAGATGAAAGGCCATGCCGCCCCCCCTCGCCTGGCGTCAGTCATGATGTTCCTGTTGGAGCTTCTCAGACGGAATAATGACTCAGACCCCGCCCTCCTCACTTTGCCGCTCCCCTCTCTGCTTCGCTGTTTGATGCTCGTCAATGAACCACAGGGTTAGAGACACAAACAATCTGAAAATTAGAGCAAAGTTTTTTTCTTCTCTCCTTGTGTGTGAGTCCAGTGCATAATCTCAGTCACCACATCACCCTTTTCTCTCATGTGTAGTAAGAACTATGTCCATGTTGTCACCCCAGTTTTAGTTAGTAGTAGTGTTTAGTAAATAACCTGAGATTATCTTAAACATGAAGGTGGCTTGTCTTTGTCACAAAGAAAATATTAAAGATATTTCCCCTCAAAGGTATTTTGCATTTTATAGTTTCCTTCAATATCAATTCAATATACCATAGCAGTTTTTGGGATAGTTACAGACATATTAAGAATAATACTTTCAGTTTTCGGTTTTAATGATGTGAGTGTTTGTCTTGTGTGCAGTAAGGAGGACAGGTACAGATGCGTTACAGCTTGTGGTGGAGCGATGTGCTGCTGCATCTACAGAGGGACCATGTGAGCAGATGATCACTGTTTTAAGGTAACAGACAGCGATGGCCACCAATAAATATCTGCACCTCTATGTGTTGTTGCAAGAACAGTAAAACAATCTACCTGAGATTCATGTCTACACTGTCCATCATTGTTTTCACTGTTTGTGTCACCCTGATGCCCCCAGGTCGTTTGTGGAGGAGAATGCGGGAGTGTACGACAGGCAGGTGTACAGCGTACTGGAGACGGTGGCTGTTTTAGATCCCTCTGTGGTTCAAGCTCTCATTCCCAACCTGTCTCTCAGTCTGAGAAACACTGAGCACAAGAGAGGGCTGGGCAGGAACATTGCCTTGAGGTGAGAAAACACATGAATCATAGCATCTGTCCTGCACTCCACATAGACAGTATTCATTGCCTTAAACTATTTTTAAATAGTCTAGACAATAAATCTGGTTTCTGCAGTGAACTAAACATATTCAGTGGTTGTGTGCTTTACTGAATGAGCCCACTAATGTGACTGCTTCATCTCTGTGTAACAGGACTGTATATAAGAAGTTGCTGTGCCTCCTTGGGGAGAGTGGGCAGGCTGAACTTGCCAGTTTGGAAGTGGACTGAAAAGTTAAAAAAAAAAAAAAAAGGATCAACTCCAGGACCTGGCACCAGCTCCAAGAATCATTTCTTAGTCATACCAACCTCCTTTTTTTCAACATTTCTTGATTTGGTCATCAGAAAACTGCATCTACAGCGCTGCAGACTAAGACGTCTTACAGGGGTTAGTGCATTTCATTACTGGTAATTTATGCTGTAAAACAAAACTGCATGGATATCTGCAGCTGTGATGATGTGTCCAGAGGCCTCATCTCTTACTTATCAGTACTTACTGAAATGTGAAGCCGTTAATGTGAGAGTCTAATGTGCTCCAATCATGGACTACAAGTCTGATACCACCAGATTGTATATTATGTACATAAATGTACAATGTTGTAAAGGAAGAACGTGTCATTCTTCATTTGGACAGATGTATTAATAATGAAATAAATTGTGACAGTAAATATGAATGTGCTCTAACTGGTCAATACACCTTTTCATCTCAGTTCTATAGTAAGAGAAATGAGCAATATGAGCATTGAAGTGAGAACAGAGTATTTGTCCTTATTCCATAAGGTGCTGGATCTGTTTCTACTCACTTGGCACTCAGAATTACAGATTTGATGACAGTCGTGGGCGAATCCAAAGAGTTCAGTGGAGAAAAAAAAAAGTACAGGAGAGTACTGTTTGTTCCAATTCTTTCTCTCGCCTTTCCAAGTCGCAGCAATCTCATGCAATCCGGCTTTAGTTTGCACCTAATCACATGAAGTCTCACTCCTGTCTCCCACAATCACCAAGTCCCATTTTCTGTCATTGCTAGTCATTTTCCAGCCTCATCAAACTGCAATGCATCCCTTCATCTGAGCAGCTGTCTGCTCCACTGCGTTCCTTCTCTCCAACAGTATCAGAGGTGGTTGGAGAATTCATATAGAAGGATAGCAGCAGAGGTGATGCTTCAAATTAGTGTTAAATTATCTATTGCTGCTAAATAATTCTCACAGAAAACGAGTCACCTCCCCTCATCTCCCATGTTACAGCTATTAACAGTCTCCATAAAATATATCCCAGTGCTATTTATGTACTTCTTTATTCTGAAAACTTTGCATGTATTATTCTTTCAGACATTGTTTTGGACAGACGAGGGAAGTGCAGGAATCATGTTTTCACTCTTTTTCTCAGAGTATGTTTTTGAAAATCAGCGTAATGCAGTGTTATAATTATATCATATACACACTTTGGAGGATATTCAGCAGATATTGTCTGAATAACGACAGATAATGACCAAACATTCATTTAAACAGAAACAGTCTTAGGTCCTGAGCGTAATAAAAATCTCACACTTACACAGGTTGATGTCATACACACAGTAGTATGTCAATGCTGTTGCAGAAAATCTGTTTGTTTTTTACCTTATTTGGACTAAAACAAACATCACATGGTCATTCACGCACTGACGAGAAATTGATAGTTGTTAAGCCCATCAGTAATTTCAAAATATAAATCAGCCAGTGAGAAAACTCTCTCTCTCCACAGGCTCTCTCATTTATATCTTGAAAAACATGTTCTGCACATGTTGTTTTCCAAGCCATCAAAGTGATTATAGTGGTTTGATGGAGACATTATGCAATTATTTTATCTTTAAAAGCTCCTATAGCCCCATGATGGGTTAAAAAATGACTACATGGTTGAACTCATGGATAATTAAGCAACTCAGCAATTCCCAACAAATCAATTAATTGGTAATAAGATTGGCATTCTGTTCCTGTCTTCTTGGGGAATTATAATCCCTCCTGCGTTATTTTTTTTCTTAACTTGCTCATCTCGTTTTTTGCTGGACATCATGAATGGCATCTGCCTTTGGGGAAATACAACAGTAATGCTGTTTTATTATGACAGCCGCCTGTGACTGAGTTCCTAGAAGCTTGCAGAATAACATGGCTCTTGTAGCTCAGGAAAATCATGTTATTACATTTGGGTCTCAGAGAAATCCCCGCGCGCTGATGTGACAGGTTCCAGATGATTACGGTGATCGGGGTGCATTTTTGTCAGTCACATTTGCAAATAGTGACAGTCCAGCGCTGAGGAACGGAGCCTCCTCCATCCTCTGATTATAAGTTCTTGCTTTTAGAAGTTTTGTTTGTCAGTGGTTTTAAACAGCACCTATTCTGTGATGGGGTACTTGTAGAGTCTGTAGGTTTGGGCAGGTGAAGTAAGGAGCAGGGAGGAAACAAGCTGCTATACCGTTGGAGGCAAATGGCAACGTTGGCCCGTAGAAAACCTCCTCCTTCCCCTCTGAGCTCAAATCCAGCACCTGGAATTAACAGACAAACAACTTCATCATCATACAGTTCTGCTTTTTAAAAGATAAAATGAGACTGGTGGGGAATAAAAGGCGTAGCTATTCTTTCCAGAAACCCTTTGACCCTTTACTCAATGTGTAACAACTATACAAGATGTATGTTGTAATTAAAAGCAGTGGAGATTGACTTTATAATTAGTGTGCTGCTGTTTCAGTGCAGAGCATGAGCAGCATGTGGATTCATATCCACATCTGATCACTTTGAAGTATCACAACTGTTACGCATTAAATCCAAAAGCCCAGTGTCTCACCTGAATGCACGCCAGAGGCTCGTTGGTCCAAATAGAGTACCCTCCAACCACATAGATCCTGTCATCATGGACGGCTATTCCGGACTCGTTTTGACCTGAGGAGGACAGAGTCGACACAATGCGTCAGCGTGCCGAGCAGAGGGCATTCTGACAATATGACTTCCACGTCCCCCGAGAGGCAGAGAGGGAGATAAATGCAGAGAGATGGGGCAAGGGCGGTGGGAGTGTGCGCGTGTGTGTGTGCAGTGTAAAGATTGAGCTCCTGTTCTCTTTCCTGTGACTTTGTCTCAAACTTTTACAGATAAAGTGGGAGAAAAGAAAACTGACAACAAATGAGGAAATTCACACAATAGGAGAGATGAGATGGTGGGAGGCAGAGTAAAGTCACCTGAACTATAAACTGTTCATTAAAGACTGCAGCAATTCACTTTAACACAAGTTAATCTGACCACATCCTACAGGACAGATACTCTCCAGTGCCTGTGCTCTATATATGTCTAACACCCCCTCACAGTCAGCATGGAGGCACTATGTGTAATGTTTTTATGTAATGAGAGGAGGATGAAACAGAGAGCTTCAGTCCACCTGTGTTCACGACTACATACTGTACAAACGACACATTACTGGATATAAAAATGGACTGTGTTGATGATTAATTAACATTAAAGAAACTGAGATAACTATTTCTCTTTAACAGTTAAAGCACGTGGCCAAATAAGCTACAAGCAAAGTCAGAGTGTGACAAAGAACCATCCTCAGGTATCATGTACTAAAACCTCAGCTGCTGTTGACCACCTGAAGAATTTCGGTCCATTATTAATTGGATTTTTACTCAGGTTTTGCTTTTGCTCCATCATCTCCTGCATCAGTGTGTTGCTGACAGAAACAGCTGCCTGCTGCATCAAATGAAAAAAAAAAAAAATACAATCAACAAAAACAAAAGATTCGGACCAGAAAATCAATATAATGAGCTTAAAGACACTGTGGTGCTCTGCAGAGCTGAGGCGCTCAGCGACAACAACACTCCACCAAGGCCAAACAATCCTACACGAAGTATAGCTTTATTTATTAATTCTGTTTAGCCCTATGGTTTTATCACCTGTTGTACCACTCTACAGGTGTATGACTTGTCTCATTCCTTTGTCGTACCTACGATTACTATTATTGTGTAATTCTGTTAATTGCAATTGGATCAGTACCAAATTATTCAGATTCATTGATGTCAACATAATGCATAAAGATTCATCTACATGTAAATGTGAAAAATTACTATAGGCCATTTGATCCTAAAACCAGATCAGCAATTTTTTTTTTTTTTTTTTTGCAGATATTTCATTGCTCTCTTCTTAATCTGCTGTATGCTGACCAACAAACAAACAGACATCAGCGAAAACAGAACCTCCTTGGTGGAGGTATTAAACCGCTGGAGCTTTTGGAGCTATGATTATTTACCATCTTGCCAAGTGATGTAAAATCTGATGCTGCTCTATGTGGTTTTATTTGGGTTCACATGTGGAACTATTTCTTGGTGCAGCTGCCAGACAACCAGCTTGGGCAGATCTTGTGACATTTGACCAGAGCCAGGTAGCTAATGGTCTACAATCATGAGAGTGGTATCAAACCATTATGTTTCTACATGTTTGTGTTCTGTATGATCAACATGTGTGTTTCCTTGACTGTGCCCACCAGTGAGGAGGCTGAAGGTGCAGCGAGTCCACTGGTCCAGGTCCATGTTGTAAGAGTCGATGTGGCGGACGAGGATGCGGTCGTTGTTGTAGTCCAGGTCGTTACCTCCCAGCACGTAGAGCTGCCTCCTCACGGCCGCCATGACATGGTAAACTCGCCTCTGCAGCATGGGACTGCGGGCCAACCACTGGTCCTGAAGAGGGAGTGCAGGCAGCAGAGAGTGGAGCATGGATGTAGTTAAAGCAGACGGAAGAGAAGAAAGAGGGAGGTGAGGTGTAGTACGAAGAGTGAGGGAGGGAG
>OMNW01002262.1:3596-15532 GCA_900303245.1 Selene dorsalis | reverse complement strand
TTTGCTTCTCCCGCAGCAAGGTCATCAGCAGCCATCTGTAGGCAGCGGAGAAACCCTAATATCCATTTAGCTTTGAACATTCCATTGTTTCTCTGTGCTAACACGATTCAGCCTAGTGCACTGGCGGAGTGGCTGGCATGTACACGAGCTGCTTATTTTTTTCTTCAAACTTCCACAGTATACTCTACGATATCAACCCGACAGGCTCAATTTGGTGAATTCACAGGTATCTGAGGGAAGACAAATATATGCGAATGTCCAGGTTTAATGTTGATGCAAAAATAGCACCTTTATGACTTGGGTGGATTGTATATGAATGGGTAAACTGCCTCATCATTTCCAGCAGGGTGTCACTTTCTTCGCTTCTCATCTAGAGGGCAGTGGAGAACCATGGAAAGACCGATGCAGAACGCTCACCTCACTGCCTCTTACCTCCTGAGACCCAAGTGACACTGCTGAGCCAACCGTAAGCATATACAGGAGATTTTCCTTTGCATGACAGAATATGTAATTAGCTTTTGTGAATTTTATTAACGATAATGCCAGAGCATTATCAGACAACTAATCTTGTATGAGAAGCAGTTAATGTTGGTGGGGGGATGCTGTTTGATTTTGAGTCCGTGCAGTGCATGCAGGAAAGGCTTGGAGGCTGGCAGTCCAAGGGTTGCATATTGAGATCAAAGGAAGCAAGTCAGACATCAACATCCGTTTCAACATCCACCCCCCCACCCCTCCCCTCTGTCAAATACACTGGACCAACTGCTGACAACAGTTCAGATGAAGAATGTTGTTTCATTGTGCCGCACAACAGGGATCCCAATTGAAAAGTAGATTTCTTTCTGTGGCTGTTTCACTGTTCTTTATATTTCGGGTTGATAACTGTTGTGGTGGCACTCTTGTAGATGGGGTTGTCCATCTGCAACAGAGTGGAAATGTGTTATTATATAGAAATGATACTCATTTTGTGTCACATTACTGCTGGTAAATTGAAGGCATTAGTGGCATGTTTGTTTTTTCCCATTTGCTATTCTAATCTTGGCATAAAACATGTAGAATTTGCTGCTTTTCCTGTCCCCTCTGTTCCACGTCTACAGTAGGCTTTTGTTTTTACCATGTTAGTTGTCAAAATGTCTCTGCACCAGTGTCACAGAGACAAATTCCTGTGTTTTCCTGCATGGTGTCTGACTGACAGGCAGTGACAGAAGGATGTGTTTGGGCAGGGCTCACCCTGCTCCAGTGTCTCTGCTCCAGCTCTTTCTGGAAGCGGGCAAACTCCCTGCGGTCATGGATGCTGGTGAGTAGTTTCCATAGCAGCAACAAAGCCACACCCAGCACCACAACAGAGGCTGATAGCACTGCGGTAATCAGGATCACGTTTGGACCTGATGGGCAATCTTGAGAGACAGATACATAACTCTTTAGCATGAACAGGCTGTTAAGATTGATTCTAAAAATATTTCAGTGCAAGCAACAGTAACTTTTTTGTAAAAAAAAAAAACCCAAAACAAAACAGTGCATGACTTAAAGTAATATTAAAAGATTGCACATGATAAACTACTTTGTCAGTTTATGTGGGCGCAGCGGGGACCGTATGCAAAAAAGGTTACTGATCTAAGACACAAGTTTCTTTACTGAAGCACTACTTAGTGATTCATTATCAGAACATACAGAAGATCAATTCTTACATAAAAGAAAAATCCCCAGAGCCGCTGTAACTGTCATACGTTATCGGATTGTTTCGTTGCTGATGATGTAGTGCTGCAGGAAAGAACCATATACATTCTGCTCTGCCTACCTCGTTCAAGAGCCACATGAGCGTGGACGGAGTCTTCTTTTTGTCCGGTGCTCAGCAGGAAGTGCACTCTGCAGCCCTCTGCGTCTGCTTCCACGCACTTGTGAAGGCCTGAAGAGGGGGCTACTGTTGCTAAGACACCAGCATGACCTGCTAGAGTGAGGTTCAGGTGGGAGCAGCTAATCTCGCACTCCTTTAGAGCCAAGCCCAGTGAGAAGGCCCTGCACAAGACGCATGCTCTGTGGAAAAGAATCATGAGTGTAAACAAAGCTGAACTGGATTTAGTGAGGAAGGCAATGAAACGAGTGGAGAGAGAAGGCATTTGCATTTTTCACATAATTCCATCGCACCTGTGAAAGGTGCAGGGACCTGGGCAGGAGGGGCAAATCTCACACATTGGACCTTGGAAGCGGTTGTCATGGCAAATGCAGGTGCCACAGTGACAATCCCCTCTGCCTGCACAGATCTGTCCATCCTGAGACAGACAAGCCTCCAAGCTGAGAGGGCACTCACACGCCTCACCACTGAATGCTGGGACACAGCTACACACCCCGCAGACACACTGACCGTGCCCTGATGTAGGAAAACATGATAAAAAAAAAAAGAAACCTGATCATCATGGTATATGTGACACGTATTATTTAACAGCGTTTGTATTTCTGTTGCTCATACCTCCACACTGTAGTCCTTGGTAATGATCACAGCTGAAATCACTGCATTCACAGTGCTGCCCATAATAAGAGTGGCTGGGCTTTTTGCTGCTCTTATGACACACACACTTGTCGCAAACACAGTGTCCGTGTCCGCTGCACACTTCTGATGCATTATCACGGCGGCAAAGGTGCGAGTCCGCTGCCAGGCCCAACTCTGCCTCATCGCATTCGCAAAATATTCCAACTCTCCCCTCTTTACATCTGTAACAGAGAAACAAATATCTGTTGCTTGATTCTGCCCTGAATGACTTGGGCTTGTTATCAAAATTGATGCCATTAAGCTTCTTCACCTACCTGCATGCGCCGCACTCCAGAGTGCCGTTGCCATGGCTACATGAAGGACTGTGTGGGACCATGTCCTTTTGACATGAGCACTCACATATGGGGCTCAGCAGGACCTCAACCTCGTCACTGTAGCCTTGGGGCTTGATAATAACTCGGGATGGGCTTTGTGAAGAAGTCACACACTGAGGGGCTGTAATGCTTACATGGAAGCTCACCTAGAGGGGAGGTGAGAATTCCTTGAGCACAATTATAATGCCCCACTAATGAGGTAATCATAATTAGCATTTGCACTGCTCAAACTGCCAATGGCCACATGCTAGCAGCGGCACTCACACAATTTACCACACAGAGAGCCAGCCACTCGGCTACGCACCTCATCACCTATGGAGATGTCGGAGCACCTCCTCCCTTGCACGCCCCTCCTCGGCCTGCGGTCCTTACAGTGTGAAGTATAGGAGATGTGATAGCCCAGAGGCAGCTTGCTGTTCTCCATAACAACCTCAGAGGTCAGTGCCTGCAGTCAATAGAGCAGTTAACCTCTTAAAGATGAGAATGTGTCAGCAGGCAGCATGCATAAGGCTAATGACCTTTGTAGGAAGGGAGTTTCTGGATTGCTTACATTATATGCGTCGACAATTATCTGCAGGATGTTGTGGGAGTTGTTGGAAAGTGTTCCAACTGCACACTTTGGGAAAATGCTTTTTAAGCCCTAGAGCAAAGCAAAAATATCCTTGATATAGGTTAATACAGTGTGTGCACACTGACAGTGTGTCAGCTCCTCTTTCCAGCAGCCATTATCTTACTGCACTGAACATAGTGTTCTATCAAAGCATGGCTGCTTGAAATGGTCAGAGTCAGAAATCACTCCCCCTGCTGGATGAAGGCAGTCTATGGGAAAGTGGGTGAATATGACATAGACTTGGAGACACTGGACATGGAGAGGAAAAAAGAAACTACAATAGAATTTTTGACTCACCTCCATAGGAATATCAATCAAGTCAATAAATCCCATAAATGAACAAAACCAAGCTTGAAATGGCCCAAACAAATATCAGCTATTGAAAATACATCAGTGGGCCACACTGTTGAACTGATGACACATTCCTTCATTACTGGGCTCCTGTGCACTGAGCAGTGAAGTCCAAAAGCAGATTAATCCACCACTAAAAATAGTTCCCAAAAAATCTATTATTTACTTAAGCTTGAGTGATGTTTGCCCAAAACTACAATGCTAAACAGTTATAGTGAATAATTTTGAATAATAATAATAATAATAAATATTTTTTTCTTTAAAAATAAAGGTATTAAGTGGTTCATTTTGGTCATGGTATTAATAAAAGCACAGAATATCACCAGCTGTATCCTCAGATGGAAAATAACATTTCATTGCATGTGTATTTTGTCCACGTCTTCGGAAAAGCTTGACAACATAAGTTCAAAAGGAAACCAATTTTATACAGTACACTGAAAATAAATGGGTTCACAACTGTCTCACCACTGGACAAGTATAAAAAAAACAAAAGAATGCATTTAAGGAATGTAAAGAAAAAAAAAAGGATGAATGATAAATAAACAGAGATTGCCTCTGGTGTACCTCGTACAAATGTGTGACATTTTCAGTGACAGCAAAGATGATCTGGATGTTCTTCTGTCTCAGTATTTCGGCGACGTGCATCACCGAAGGATAGTCCTGACAGGGCAGATACAAAATGCAATGCATACCACTCAGGCCAGAATATATGTGTAATCACTAGTTAAGCACGCTCTCCCTCTTCCCTCTATTGCTGTCCTCCCCCTTTCCCTCCCATCTAACAACTCTTTCAATTGCTTATTTCATTCATTCTCCCTGACATACTTTCCATTTCCTCCAAATAGATAAATAAGTACCATTCAGAGAGGAGCGACACCCGCATCATGCACATTCATTTTCACATTTTCAGCCTTGGGTGGCCATTTATTCAGACTGAAATAGATTAATAATGTATCTATATTCACTCTACCTGTCAACTGTCTAGACGGCAATGAGGTCAAGACACATAACTCTCCTGAACCTATAATAAAAGAGCTATATGGATGTCATACACACAGGGACAAAGACATACTCACACATGAGCAAATAAACAGGCACGCAGGCTCCCTCACACAGAGCCACCTATAGCCGTCTCAACACAAACACAGTGAGATTAAGAGATGAGAGCTCTGGTTTGGATTACTCCACAAACACTGCAGCTGTTTCCCATCAGGGTGTGCCTGTCAGCATCTCCTTTACCCAGGGCACTGTGCTGTTGATGCTGACCTTTAAATCACTGTCTTTGACTTCTGTCTGCATCAGTATGCACCTCTATTTCACTGCTAGGATCGCAGACGGGAATCAATTTGACACGCGCTGCAATATCTGGTCCATAGGATAAACACTGCATGCTCCTTGGGACCACAGCTGGTCAGAACACGCAACAAACAGAGCGAACACACACATACACAGCTGTGCGTGTACTGCCGAGCTAAAGGTTTGGTTTGTGAATGTAAGAGTTAGATATCACAAAGCTGTATTTATTTTTTTCTACATGGAAGATGAGCCAGAGACATTTTTGAAAGTACGGTGTGTTACCAAAGCAGCTCTTGTTTAAACCACAGACAAGGAGCAATTATTCCATTAAAATCACATTTCTGTTCACATAACAGAGGAAATGGAGGTCTGATATTTAGTCTGCTTAACCCTGGATTGGTCTCTATTAACCAAAAAAAATATCAGGGTCTCTCCCTGCTTGATGCTCTACTTCACGGCTAAAGCAGCTATTTGTATTTTTGCTGTTGCTCTGACTAATATTAGCATTAACAGCTGTTTGTTTTTACCAGTCTAGGAGAAATATTGTGAATTCAGTATGAAACTTAATTCCTTTACTTACCAAGAGTTGCCTCCAACCATGGAAACCCACTTGTTTTACTTTTTTTTTTCTAACTCATTTGTTCTACTGATGTTTACATCCTAACCAGCTACTCTCCATCTGATTGAACCGAGTCACTGTAGTTTCCCGCCCGCCCTGAAGAAAAAGTGCTGATAAGAGGCAGTATCATAAATACAATAAATTGCAAATACAACAACAGCTGAAGCTCTTGCATGCACTGGTAAACAAACAGCTGTCAATGCTAACACTGGCTATGTTGCAATAGAAAAACTTATTAATAGCTTCTTTAATATGAGAGCATAACACTATAACATAAAGCCCAAACACTGAGCTAAACAGGACTGTGACTTGGACCTTGAACCTACACTTGCATATTTTTGCTAGCAAATTTAGTCTAAGGTCTTATAGAGGTGCCACTGTTTGGATACAACTTTTTGTATTCTATGTTCGTATTTGTAAGCAGTCTCGCCACTTGAATAAAAAAATTTAACCAATACCCAGCTCTAGATCTGAAATAATGGAAAAAGTTCTGTTGAGCTATAAGCCTAATGAAACACTCTAGGGGTTTACCACCATAAAACACATTTGATTAAGCCTTGAAACAGTGCTAAATGGAATTATCTGAACTCAGTGCCAAACCTGTACATTTCCTCGGGTGTACACGTTTTTATGCAGGTGACACTTTCCATCATTGGGAAGAACAATGCCCCCCAATTTGCCATCTCCAGCGAAGTGGAAGCCAGCATCGGTGGAAAACACCAGCAAACGAGTCACATTCCTCCAGCCGATCTCCTTCTGCAAGTGGAGAACATCAAACATTCAATGAGCTGCCAATTTGCAGTAAATACAGCACCGTGACAGATGTAAGTGTTTCTGACAGGCTTTTACAAAGTATTACCTTTCTGCCTTTGTGTGTAATCAAATGACTTGCGGATGAGTAGCCTAATGCTTTGCCTTCATGCTCTTCAGGGCTTAAATCTAAAATTTGTCATTATGAAATTATTAAAGACAATTTTTTCACTCATAATGAGTTTCAAATACACCCAAAAACTGACTGGTGCAGTTTCCCAAAGGAAGCTTTGAATTCTAAAATACCCTTCTCATCTATTGTCTACATTCTCTCCACTTCCTCCACACATCGCCCACTCAAACAAAATCAACAATCTCTGTCATGCAGTCCTGCTCCCTGCTGGGTTTCCTTGCATTACCTCGCATACAGCGGCCTGCATGAGGGCTTCCAGCCCCCCCTCTGGTAAATCCAGGTTACCAGAGATCCGCTGCTTCCCCACGAGCTCTGTGAAGAGGCTCCCATTGGCGGTGAGGCTCAGGACATGGTGGTAGGTGAAAGGGGGGGCACAAGGCCGGGTCCTCTTACATGGGTTCCTGAGCATGTCCTCTGTGGTGCTGATGTACGGCATCACTGTCTTATCCACGAATGCACCAAAACCTTTTGGAGCGAGGATACATTTGGGAGGGCGAGGGTAAGAAGTACTGTAAAGTTTTGAGAAGTGATTTTGTGACTGAGGGATGCAAAGAGAATAACTAATGCTCCCCCTTCTTTCAGCAGCTACCAGTTGTCCTTGAGCAAAACACTTAATCCCCAACTGCTCCAGTGGTGCTGCTCCGTGGTGAGATTATGAGTGTACTGGGCAGCTCCCATGAGAATAACTGTGTGAATGTGACACAAAGGTATTCCGCAAAAAAGGGAGTATGATATAAAAAGTTTAGAATTTTTTTGGTCGGGGAAGAAGGAAAAGAAAAAGGAGGCATACAGACCCATTCTGAAGTCACTGGTGATATTCTTCATCTCCTCTATGAGGTCGGCTCCCAGCTTCTTGACACTGGGCAGGTCGTCCTCCATGGTAAAGGACAGATCCATCAGGTAGTACAGGTCTATGGGGTAGTCCTCCACACGTTTGAACTTCACCTCAAAGCTTTGAGGTTCGCCTACACATGGGATATGAAACACCACCGGCAGAACACTAAAACCTGGGGAAGGCTTTGAAATAGTATCTAACCATTATATAAGGTGATAAAAGTAACAAAATAATCACTTTAATAGTTAAATTACTATATATAAATGGGAAAAAACAAACATTAGCTCCTTTACTTTTTAAAACCCATAACACATTATTGTTATATAATGATATTATGTTTTGACAATGATCTGATCCATATTTTATTCAAACTAAAACGCCTATGGTAAATGTATATCAGTAACAGTCAGCAAATGACACCTTGTTATGTGTACTCTCTGTCTACTGTTTAACCTTCCAGGAGTACCTGGATGTCCTCGAAGGACACTGCCTCTGTTTACTTCCAGTGCCTGTGCCAAAAATCTGAACTTAGGCAATAACTTTAAGTGGAAGAACAGTGTCCTCCACCTGACTGACATCAGCAGGAAATCACATTACAATTGCAATAACAAGACGTTGGCAATCCCGAGGCTCTATATCCTGTTGGAAAAGCAGCTATACTGGAAAGTTCTCCGTATGATGTAGGCTACTTTACTTAGATGTCCATTGTTTCGCAAGAATCTTATTACTAGCTTATTTGTTCTTGAGTTTCCCCCTAACGTCTGTGAGCTTGATGAATAGGAAGGTAGATCTCTTGCTGAAAAAACTAAACCTCAGTAAACAATAGCACAGTTCTGACTTTTGACATGCACACATTTCCTTTACCGGCACTGTTGGTCTGGCACCCACCTGGCCTTAGGTGTAGATGAACAGTCTGAGGTTGGAGTTGGTTGAGCTGACTGTGCTGCTGTTGGTGTCTATGTTTTTTTGGATGGAAGGTGACCTTTTGGTTCTTTAGAAGGACAGTGGCCCCTCTGGGGTCCTCCAGGCGATCAAAAGGACAGCCCCTATTCAGCAGTGCCTTGGCTGTGTCACAGCGCTCCCAGATGTGCTGGCCCACTTCTAGAAAACTCTTGACACAGGTTTAGGATGAGTTCACCTTCTTATATAAGCTGAGTTCACCCCTTATATAAACAATCTCCCTAAAGAAACGATTACAAATTAAACCTAACAGTTAATGCTAAATGACACTGTGCACAATGCTGCTATAGTGCAAAACAGTCATTTGCATAAAGAAATTGATGATGCTGTGTATGGCAGTGATATAGAGGGGGTTTGAATGTGATAATGAAAAGCAGGTTGTGTGTGTTTATTCTCTTCGCTCACAACATGGCTGCATCTTTCAATATGCAAATAAAAGTAATTAAAAATGACATACACATTCACCACCCTCTATATGATGGCCCGTTTTAACACTGGCTTTAATGGTATTTATGTTGGGACAACAAAATATGTGTGCATATGTTACTACCATGTTAGGGACATGCTTTTCTTATCCCCCAGTGGTTTGTATACACAGCGCATAGTTGCACCAGGATCCAGTCAAGTACAAATACAAAAACTAATCAATTTAAAAATCAAAATCAAAAGCACAATCAGCTTAATTGCCAAGGAGTCTCTGGCCTCGGTGATGAGGTCAACTGCAGTGAACAAAAAAGCTGCTAAAATACTTATTTTTCCATCCTTAGATCTATTCTATACTATTCCTGCTCTGATAAAGAAACTTGAGAACCTTCTTCACGGCCCTAAACACATGGTGGCTTTAACAGCAGTCCCTTTTGAAGAAGAAAGCAAAGAGCGTTTCCATGGCCACTCACCTCCTCAGTACACCAAGCACAGTGCGGCCCCGCTGCCAGACACTCTCCACAGTTCCCGACCCCCTGACTTTGGCATTCGTGATCTGACTGGTCTGTAGATGGAACAGAAATAGGCAAAAAAAAGCTAAAGCGAATGCACCACTTTTCTTATATTTACAATTGGATGGTTACTTTAGTTACCATTGGCTTTTCTTTTCCTCTCATTTTTTTGTTCCTTTCACATGTGATTGAAATGCAAAACACAAAAATCATCAATCATCATTGTCCCTTTTAGCTGTCTGTGACTTAGCAACAGCATTCTCACAGCTGCCACTTGAAAACAACATGCATCTTGTACCTGACTTTCTACATCAAGAAAATGCAGCATCACAAATTCCATTTGAAGACATGCCATCATGCAGCACCCAGACAACCAGCAACACTGGACATCAGCACTCAGCTGTAACACAGAATTCACAGCAGCAGACACCGCTTGTAATAAAATAAAAACGCTTCCAGTCCATTTTCAGGCCGCACGATGTCACAAACTCATTCCTCATAACCACCTGCAAATTCATGCCATGTACATATTTTAACTCGAACTAGTGGTAAAGTAGAAGATGGGGGGTTGAGTCGTGTCAGAACACAACAACGACTGTCTGACTCACTCGCTGGCTGTTTTCTGGATTAAACCTGTAACTGCTGAGTGACCAGCCCACACAGCCACGGAGCGGAAACACTCGAAAACACTTTCACCACTTGAGGTGAACTCATTAACTTAATGTTACTTGGCTACCCAGAAAGTCTGGCAGTATTTGAATGCAACAGCTCCATTAAAGGTTCTAAACTCTGACAACAGTGCTGCAGGAATTAGTCTTAAACCTATAGAAATTATCAGCATTATAGTACTTATCATTATAGTATTTATAGTTCCTGCATCCGGAAGTTTATGGTGTTTTTTAATATTCATATAAAAAAGGTAGATGACTGAAATAAGGTCTGTGGGAAAAACAGGATATTTTGATGTTTTATTCTATGAAATACAATGCATCAGTAAATATATGATTGTTGCCCCATGACCATTGCAACAATTGGGACTATGAGGCTCGCCTAAGTTGCAGTGGACGTTAAATACTTACGCTTTTGCAAATAATCACTCACTTGTAGAAGAGGTAAAAGCTATAACAAACTACATGTTAGGAGTTTAGTGGTGGTGATGTTGAAGTTGATAACCTGAGGTGGGTTTTTGTTGATTATAATCTTAGCTTCATCAGTGTGTGTTTGTTTTCTTTTGCTAATATCACCCTCTGGAACAAAACATGCAAATATTCTATACTTTAGTTATTCATACACACAACACTAATGGAAAAGGCCGATTAAAAAAATCTCATCGGCCTGGGTGATGTTAACATATCCCATCGGTGCATCACCATCAGCCTAAAGAAATATTGTATATTTGTGGAGATATGTCAATATGCAAAACAAGCAGTTTATTAGCTTATAGCTTAGAGTCTGTAAAGAGAGGGAAACATCTAGCCATATTCCAAGTCAGCAAAATCTGCCAACACATCTCAAGCATAAATAATAAGTTTGTAGATGTAAATCAACCTTTGCGAACCTGCAATATAAATCTACATTCAAAATGAAATGAGTTAGCAGATGTGGAAACATTTCTAATCCATGGACAAGAGGCAGGCTAATAGTTTCTCCTTGTTTGCAATACTCATGATAATAAGCTGCAATTAATACATTCAATAGACATCCAACTGGTATTGATGTTCTCTCCAAACTCTCGGTAAGAAAGCCAAAACTATGACTTTAATATTCATTTAATTATGAGGATCAGTGAGTGTGTAGAGGTCTGTATTGGGATTATATATTTGCATGAAAACACAGACAAATCTGGGGCTTGTGAGGAACACATGTAAGCACTAGGCTATGTTTTCTAAAATGCCAACTGTTTCTTTAAACTATAATTTGATTCCAACCTGACACGGTGAGACTCAAACGTCCACCAGCTGTCCCATCACGTCCGAATCTACGCTGCATTCAAAGCAGGGGCCCCAAGGAGATGACAAGAGCAAAAACCTGAGTAGCAAACAACTGGCGGGGTCCATGCTACAATCTAAATGAGAATTTCTGAGTAGGAAGAATAATGAGACAGTTTACTTTTATTGCATCCTCAATGAGAAAAGTATTGACCCACCTCGTGTTCCTGTGGCGTCGTATCTGCAGCACAATAACAGGACAGCAGCAAATAGCGGGTTCATCTGGAAAAAAAGAAAGAAGGAAAGCAATTTACTGACTGAAAATGTGGAGTATTCTTTGCAGTCAAATCATTAAGGTGGAGTGGAGTTGTAATTGCTGTTTAAGGAAAATAACCTCCACACCAAGCAGCTCACAAAAGACCCCAATATTTGATCTGCTGGGTGTTTGGCTGATACAATAGGTACTTACGTTGAATGATTCAACGGTGTGGAAGTAAACATAAGTGGGAAAAAAGGGGTGTCTTCCCTGTGTGGGGGGCGGGATCTGTTGGTTCCTGTATACATCCTGTGCAGGACATGAACTGTGGGTACTCCAACACC
>OMNW01002259.1:4127-25603 GCA_900303245.1 Selene dorsalis | reverse complement strand
TGAAGATGCCATTCAGCGAGGAGGCAGTTGAAAAATGTCATCAGAGGAAGTGTCATGAGTAATTTGCAGCAGTCTCACCATCAGACTGGTGTGGAGGTGGACGCCTCCACCTCGGTGTCTCCACCTCAGCCTCACAAACCGCAGCCAAATCTGCAGGGAATCGTATGTGGGAGAGCACTTCCAAGAGTCAAAGAATATTTTATTTCCCAGATGCACGGGGAATATGTATTGATATATGCTGCATGTGTTCTGGGGATTGGCACGGAGGAGAGGGTTTGAAGGGGTGGGAGCCTGCTAGAGCGTTAATGCAACCAGAGATCCGAGGGAATACTTTGAGAAAATGACGTTTGTCATGTTTTGTGCTGTGCAAACCACGTGTTAAATGGGTCTGTGGGATTTTGACTTGAAATTGGCTCAAATTATGTTGCTAGCTCTGAAATTCTGTGAGAGCATGAAAATAAATAAACTCTTTCCAGCTTTATGCACATCATCAATTTGGGATTGTAAGCTTAGATTTCTCTCTCTCTCTCTCTTTTTGAGAGGCCTGGTTCACATCAGCAGATGTTTCTTCAGAACATTTAAGTGGTTAAGTCAAAGTAGCTCTACCCTGGTTTTACTGATTGGACTTTTTGATAACTCCTGACTCCAATTAGTTTTTGTTAATACCATTAGACTCAGCATATGGACAAGAGCAATACTAAGATTTGTCTGTTATTAGTTATCTTGTCTCGAATTGGATAGATGGATTCAGGCAGTGAGTTTCCAGCTTTGATTTTCAGTGCATGCTTTAAGACCGTGCAGAGATGAGCGTATTTGAGTTGAGGGCCACAGAATCCAGTGACGGCCTCTGAGTGACAGACCTTGTGTCTTTGCACGCCACAGCCAAATGAGAAACAAGATGACCGTGTCAAATTTCAGCTCTCATCTGATAGGCTTTTAAAATGGATGCAAAACTGCTTTTCAACCTAAATAACCCCTTTCATCCTCATCAGACATTTTCCTTAACAGTGGGTTGTCAGCGGTCCTCATCCCACGAATGTCGAGCTCCAGGAAACCAGCCATCGTTGAAACATGATTCAGCAAACACCTGGCAGAGCAGGCAGTTGACACGGTGCGGCTCGGATGATGACGATGCACAGCTCTCATAGTGAATGCACACAGAGCCTGAAAGATCTTGAGACATTTGCTCAAGGTATTTGTGCAGCTCTCTATGTGGATTTATCCCAAATGCCTAAACAGCAAGGTGACGACAATAGAAATGCTTGAGTTTTAGCTGCAACTCTGATGCTTAGGCACATATTAGAGGTTTACAGTGAACAGGCAAGAAAAACGGTGTCATGTGCTGGTAGATGGAACATTTTGGCAGTCTTTGCCATCTCCAGCAGTGGATCTTTCGAAAAGGGGGAGAAACAAAATCCATACACTTACCTAGAAAAAGCTGTAAAAAAATAAATAAATAGAGACATGGGCTTTTCTCCTAGCTGCCAATTTACAGTCTGTAAAAGCAAAAAATAGAGGAATGTTAGTGTCAGAATAAGTTCCTTCAGTGGCCTCCCATGCAGCAGCAATCAGATTTAATAATATCCTCTTGATAAACCTGACTTGTGTGAAATGAGACACCAAAAGCAGTCACATTAAAAGAAGCCGCAGAAAGCGCACTCTGCTGTGAGTGTTTGTTATGATTGGCTGTTATCCCACAAGACTGACAGTGTGTCTTTTCTTTTATGCATACAGCACAATGTGACTACAGTATAGGTGTTGAAAAATGACTTGATGTAACCCACTGCCTGTGCTTCTTCAGTCACCTACTGCAGTGTGACCAGGTCCACAGGCAGCTACAGCTCATGCCATGAGTGCCTCCCACACATTCACATAGGCTTCTTGAAATCACCGGGTAAATGTTCTTTCACGGAAATGTACACAATGTTCTGCAGTTTGATGTGAAGGGCTAATGAAGTCTCAAAGGTTTCACTTATCTGGAACACTTACTGCTTACTCCTGCATGTCTGTGTGTGTGTGTGTGTGTGTGTCTAGGTATCCTCAGGTCTGTTAAAAATGTTAGATTATCCAGATATTTAAAGCCTAAAGTCATCCACTATCTTAAATACACTTGTTAGAAATTGCTTGTTAGGTTTCATTTTGATACAGCTGCAAAAGCCAACATTGGTAGTGACAGACTCATTACATCCAGTAATATTTAGTTGGAGCAGAGTAAGTAGGCCAAACAAAATGGGGTAATTGCAACAAAAAAAGTAGTTTCAGCAAAAATATGTGAAGACAGAGGTTCCAGCTTTATTTCCATGCTGTTATAGCGTTTTATGTCTTTATGCTGCTCTTTTTCAGACATGTTGAGTGTCTTCATTCTTCATTTTTATCACCTCTAGTTTTTTTTTTGTTTTTTTGTCGTAAGAAGTTTACCCATTTTGTCAGCATTTATTCCTGAATTGTGACTGAACCAAGGAGCCGACTGCCACAGCACAGCTCTGTGAGGCTGTATGTGTAGATATGTGCAGTGAGTATGTTTTTGTAGGTAACGTCATCTCTGGCTGGATTGTGCTGAGAGGCAATGTTATTTTTGAATGAATGAAGCGTCACATTTATTAATGGCAACGGTCACTGGCCAGTGTTGGAGGCATATTAGGAGCAGGAACCAGGATTCAGATCCAGTCTGTGACACCAAAAAGCACATTGGTTAATATTGTGGTTTTTATTGTATGTTAATGTAAATGATCATTTCATAAAACTTTTGTTAAAACAGACTGAAAACAATGACATCCTCGTGTTTTTACAGTCAAGATACAACAAAAGTTACAAGAGGATTCGATCTCTGGTGACCATGAGTATGTGTTTCACTAGTCATCTCTTGTACTTCTCATTGAGGGGAAGGCACACAGAGGACACAGACACTGTTGCAAAGAACATTTACAGATGTAAATTGACCACTGATTATGTGTCTCACATTATTGGTTAGAGTTTAAAATGACTCCACTTATCCACCTATTTGAATGTGTGTTTAGTTAATAGAGCTAATAAAAGTACTCATTTGATTCTCAGGCGCTGGAAACAAGCAGAGACAGACGGTGGCTCGAACATCTTGCAATGCAATTAAGATTTCTAACTCCAAATCCTATTGTGGTTGGGGGCATTTTCCAAATGTGAAATGACGCGTTTAGGAAATTTCATGCTGTTTTTTTTCTTGCAGGTGGTCATTTATATCAAGCAATACATTTGTTAAAATAATATGTCAGTCTGAGGAACATTTTCAAAATCTGTACTGTGGAGGCAGTAGATTAAGCTGAAATTTGGTCATTGTGGATCATTAACTGTTCAAACCATAAACAGCCAGAATTGAATGACTCAACTGGAGAAGCACTATCTCTCCCCAGAAGTTTATTTCTGAAGCCCTTTTGTGGTGGTTGAAGAGGGAAAAAAAGAAGCACAGTAACTATGATAATAACAAAAGCAGGCTTTTTTACTGACTCAGCAACTAACTGGGTTGCTTTCAAGGATGGCCCTAGTGCAGGGAAAAAGACGTTTGACAATGTAATGACAAGATTTATGTTACTTGTCATCTACATTTGAGGTGAAATAATCAGTTCATCTTCCTTCTAACAATAAGCACATTTTAACGCCTTCGTTTTTTGATTCCTGCGTCTGTCTACACTGGTGAAAAATACACATATGGTAATGGAATAATGGTGATAGTGATGATAATAATAATAATAGTACTGTTTTTTTTTTGTTTTTTTTAACAATACGAAGCCACGTTAAACCTCAATATAAGAGCTATATTGAATAAAATAGAAAATCCTCTCTATAAAGGATCTTTGATATTTTTGTTGCGCTCTGTATCAGCAGATAAGTTTTAAACAGGAGTTGAAGGTGGAGATGTGAAGCCATTTTTGGTCTGGCCATCATTATGTTCTCCTCTGCTCTGCTGACCTCTACGTTTGAGATACTATGATTTCCATGCCGTTTTGTGTTTGTGCCTGTGTGTGACTTTCTAAACAGTGCACTCTCTCCTTTAGAAAGGAATAATGCAGTGAGCTGCTGGACGTGCAGCGGATCCTAGAGAGTGACAACAGATCCCTATCTTAGCTGCCATGCCATGAATAATCTTTAGCTTATTTTCTGAAGTGGTATCTCAGGGTTCTGGTCGAATTGTCTAAAAGCTAAATAAGTCTGCTTGATTGAACTAATGGCACAGAGCCAAGATCTGGCACCAAGTCTTGTCTCTCAGCCTAATCTTTCGGTCACGGACACATTGACCAGGCTCTCTCTCTCTTTTTTTGCTCTCTCTATCTGTCTCTCACACACACGGACACACACATATACATGCACCAAAGCTCCCTCCCAAGCCACTTCCTGATCAGGAAACTTTGAACCCAACATGTGGCCCATAAGTCCTATCCACATGTAATTAGGTTTGATGGTTAGTTGAGCAGAAGCATGGATTTTATCCTTCTCTCCATCTTGCCTCCTGGTGGGTTGCCTCAACTTGTTTTTGATAAGCCCACTGCCAGCCCAGCATCAGCCTCTCCAGCTGAACACACATTGTTAAAGCCACCAAGGAGCAGTCATCCATTTTAAAGATGAATTACCCACTAAAATAAAATGATGTACGCTGAAAAGATGTGTGTCAGTACAAGAGTGAATATGCATGTCAGATCCGATTGAAAAACTGACCTCTCCATACGTATCACATCCCTGACTCTGTTTGTTGCGGTAAATCAGCTTATTTCTCCCTCTAGTGGTTTAGGTCAAGGCATCTGTTGTGTTGTATTATAGACAGGGATATGTTAATGTCCCCCTCTCACTGACAGTTGGACCAACTGTCCCAGCATAAATTGTATTTCATTGAATTCATTGAATTGGTGTGACCAAATTAGTGTCGCTTAACATTTTCTGCAAGATTGTCCATGGTTGTCGTCTTTTGTTTTTTCATCTAGTGCTAGCACAAAAGAGAATTGGAGACGATTTGTTTAACTTGGAAGAACATCCTTAAAAACCTTAGCGTGTGTGTGTGTGTGTGTTAGTTGCTGGTACTGTGTTGTTGGGAGAGTAAAGAGGGAATTGTTTACATCAGAAACAGCTTTGAGTTTGATTTGATTAGAATTTTATTTGAATGTGATATGAGATTTACACAAAATGGACAGGCAGTATCATGCTCAAGTGATGGGTTGATTGTATTAAATCATCTGCCAGTGAGTTTTCCAGCTGCCAATTCACAGTGTCGAATGCAACGGAAGTTTCTCTCAGTGAGAAATACTGAGCCTTTAAGCAATGTGAGCTGCTCGTTTGCTCTGTCTTTACAGCTGTCTTTCTTTTATTCTTTTTCCTCTTAAACCTGCCCTCAACATTTTTGCTTGGTGACCATATGCTAAACATATAAATGAAACTCTGTTGTGAGCAGAACAGACAAGTTCCTTTAAGTTGGCACAGTATTTGTTTGTGCATACATTTGATTTGGATGTATACCGTTTCTAGACGAATCAGACTCATTGTCATTTTGACCATCTGTTGGTGCCGTGTCTTTCCTTGGCTCAAACTTTGTTTAATGTGGAAACGGTATGTGAATGGAAGCGACATTTAGAAAACCATGATATATCTTAATAGACACAGAGGAAGTGTGAAAGCTCTGAACACACAACAAACAAACACATTTCTACTATTTTCATTATTTATTCCAGAAAGAAAAATTAGCCACCTGCTACGGCCATGATTGCAGTGCGAATGCAATGTTGTAATTTCGCAGTCACTTTTTGTTTCTGTGGGTTTGTAGTGCTTTAATCCAATATCTTAACTGCCATAGTTTCTTTTTTTTACCATTTAAACCATGCAGCAATTTGTTTTTATTTTTTCAAGATGAATAGCTGGCCCCCATGTATAGTCCAGATGTGGCAGTGTGCCCTGATGTGCCCCAGCCTCCATGCAGCCAACCAAGCCCCAGCTGCGTGCCAGTCTAGGTTGTGGTGATGCCAGTGAGTGTTTGCACTCACCTAAAATGCCCATGTTTGAGCAGACATGCCCGAACACGCTACACTGGAGATGACCACATTACCTGCACCCACACAAGCTACGGTGTTATTTACATGCTCCCACTTTGTGACCAGTGTTGCAGAGTCTTGTGACCAATGTCTGTATGTAGTTTAACACACTGTGTCTGTGTTCAGGTGTTACTCACACACTTCACAGTAGAGCCCAAAACTGGAGGTTGAGGTGATATTGATTCTTAAGGTTATATTTGACAGATATTGTCATTTGATAATATTGATGATATTATATTATATTGTTCTGTATTATTATTTGTGTAAAAATACTAATGAATTTTTAAAAAGTGCACTACTTACTAATACAGCTGCCTCTCTGTGAGAGTGAGAGAGTGAGAGAGTGAGAGAGAGAGAGAAATCAGAGCTCAATGTAAACAACTGAATTGGTGAGAGCTGCTAGAAGGAACAGAGAGATTGGACATTTTACTCAAGTAGAAGTAAAATTACAGTGTAAAAATGTGCTCAGACAAAGTACAATGTAAGTCAGTTAAAATGTCTCTGATTAAATGTATTACTGAGTTCCATCTTTAAAAGGGGGAAGAGGGGGGATAAAACATCTTATATGGCGGTAATAATAATACATAATAAAACTATTCAATTAAAGAGGATTTTTAGGCTGCCAGGTGAACCAGTTCCCAGATGAGATATCTAGTTAATTTGGCTAAAACTGATGCTGTTGAATACAACAGTCATACAGTAAGTCCACCTCCATGAAAGTAATAATGTTCAATTTCTATTAAAATTGTTTTAGAGGGTTGTTGATTCAACCGTATGATTATTTTGGAGGATGTAGAGTGTGCAGCTGTATTACATTATTCAGAGGCGTTTGTGTTATTTAGCCTATGTTCACTGATGTAAATGAGGTGAATCAAGAAACGGATATAAGAAGACATGACATGGATGGAAGTTCTGATACAGCTGTCACTTAATATTGGCATATTGATTCTATTTGACCTCCTTGATTACTAGTAAAAAAGTGTTGCCACAGTGATCTATAGTTAAGACTAGAATCAATGCTGGGGCCGATTGAAGCTGTTCTGATGGCACATGGACTCCCAACCCCTTTAATATACCATCAGTATGTATATGTTACATATGTTATCTGTTATCGGCTGACACTATATTGACTTTGTGATAAACTGGTCAGGATCTGCTGCTCAATTTTTAGCATTTGAGGCTGTATCAACGTTAACATCAAATTAAGATTTCAGCAGCAGTAGTTTAACCTTGAATTCATGAAGCCAGTTTACGTAAATTCATGTCTGTTACGACATTTGGCTTATTACCATCCACACCGTTTGCTTTAGTCTTTGCCAATATTCTTTCTTCTTTTGGGCAATTTGCCTTTACAGAAGATTACAAACACATAAAGACACTTTTTTTTTTACAAAGTGAATGGTATTTAAATGGTTCCACAGCTTTGAATGGGCCAAATGCCACATACATCAGAATTATTTTTGTGTATCAGTTTAATGTTTTACTTTGGTAAAGAAAAAAAAAAAAGCGTATTGCAATTTCTCCACCAGTGGTGTTCCTCTTTTAATTAGGAATCATTTAACTAAATTACCACATTGCCATCTGGTACGAGGAAAAAACACATGCAAAAGAGATGCAATCTTCCATTTACGTAAAGGAGATAAACTCGTCATTATGAATAGAGTTTTAGAAATGTAACACATGTCACGGACATAGAAAATTCCACTGAGATGAGGCTGATTTTGCCCAAACCAAACAAAAAAGCTTTCATGGAGGGTTGTTAGATGAACATAAATCTGATTTCTTAACAATGAATATCCTCACACTGACATGTGGCGTGTATTAATGCTCTGTGTAAGTGCGAGAGCACATAAAAATTAAAAAAAAAAAAAAGAAAAAACACAATTTTTGTACTCAGAATACTGAGATAGGCCCGGCATTCATCGCCACCTGCAGCCTCACTGACTCACTCCTCTACTCTCCCACTCTGGCTGGCTGACTGCCCAGTCATTGGCAGCTTGCACATGTGGCCAAACTGTAAATCAGATTCAGACTTTCCATTCAAGTGCCCCACTCAGGGGACTGGACTGGCCTTTATTCTGACCTTGTGGACCTTTTCATAGGCTTAGAAAAGAGCAGAGGAAAGGAGATAGCTCCATAGTTCACACAGAAATGAAGAACTGAGTGGTTCTTACCTTTGATTAAAATCTGACCTTATGGCATTTTAGAAAATTTGTGCATTTCAGTTGCACCTTTTTTTTGGAGCCAAATATTTCACAGTGGGCACAGTGAACGGTCCACAGTTTTACCTTTCTCTTGGCAATGCAGAGCGACGTGATTTTGAGATCCTTTCCTCTGTGATTAGGATTTGTTGTAAGCGATACTCTCCTTTCAGAAAAGAGCCGTCCTCATGTAGGGGTGGGCTCATGTTTTGGTCTTTGTCCCTGCACAGCTGATGCTCCAAAGAGAGTTTGGCAGGGCTCAAGCTGTTCAGTTCCCCCCCACTCCCTCCCCCTTCATCTACCCCCACTCTATCTCTTCCCTCCATCACACCTGATCGCATTTGACAAATGCCTCTATTGGCTCCATATCATCAGGTGCAGCAGAGGCAGCCTAAGACTATATTACTCTATCCATATACCACATCTGTTCTCCATTGTGCGTGGCTGCCACGCTCGCTTCTGCGAGGTTTGAACGGGGCCAAGGCTCTGTGCAGTGGAACAGCTTCGTGAGTCGTAGGTTCCGTTGGCCGAGGGAAGCCCTGGTGAGTGGGTTGGACGTGGCTCCTGCCGTCACTGCTAGCCCTTTAGACACCGTAGGTCAGGCAGATGGGGCACGGTGATTCACCGTGGTAAAAAGGAAAAAATTTGATGTAAATTCTAATGACAGACTCAGTAGCAGGGCTCTGTTCCAAACAAAAAACATCTGGGGATTTGTTAAGAACTGTCTTTTCCATTTTGTTTATTGTTCCCTGAATGCAACATGTGAGCCTAGTGCACTTCTTTCTGCATTGTCTGTTCAACATTTATTAGTACGACTACTCGATCCAGTGCTGAATAGTGTGTCCACAGGCATCATTATTCACAGCAGCAATACCACCAAGTGTAAACAGTGATGTAATTTATGTCATACCTTAACGTGTCGCTGCAATGTGAGGATCATCCAATTTTGACATGTCCATCCTAAGGGGAATTTTAAGTTAATAGTAAATGAAAATACTCTCTATTGTCTTCTCTACTTGATATTTTAATGTAAAAGTTAAAAACAAGTAACTGCCTAAATCAGGGAAAACATATACCTGTTTCAGTGGAGCACATATTGTTATAATGCAATGGATACTAATTCATTTTGCATTTGTTTTTGTGGTGGCCGTGAATTTGACATTCATCACCACTTACTGTTTAGTTTTATTATTATTTTTCTGGGAAATAGAAATTACAGGCTGCGAGTGCTTGAACATAATGGTAAAAAAGTTAAATAATACTCTCACTACAAAGTGATATCTTCGCTGCAATCCTGGACATTTTCCTAAACACAAGAAAAAACAAGTCGGTGAACATTTTACATATACATTCAGCATCAATGCTTGTGTGACTTTTCAAATATGTTCATAAATAAACAGCATAATTTCATTATTTCATTATAGAGGAAATAAGCAGTTGCAATATTGTTCTTTATATTCTACATCACATAAGATACTGAATCAATTGCATTGAGTGACAATATGCCATCATTCTCTTCCAGCATATACTCTATTGATAACGATAATGGTGTAATGCCAATGTGTTTTGAGGCAAGAATGACCTAATCAGCCACTGATAGTTGCATTAATACATTAGCCAGCTTGACCTTTGACACATCTCTTTGCCAGCTGATTAGTAAATACAGACTTTGAAAGTGACTTTGGGGATTTTTAAGTAGGAAAAACAAAAGAGCACTGGAGTGCCTCCTACCAGGGAGGGATGCTGATGGACTGTCATGGCCGGCGTGCCATCAGCAGGAATGCAAGTAGGGTTGGCACTGTAGTCACCATGTGGTGGCAAGGTTAGGTCACGTCAGCCTCCTCTGACTCATATAAAGAAGATGCTGAGGTGAAACGCAATACAGTAAAAAAACAAAACAAACCAAACTCCTTTACCTCAATGTTTCTCGGTCGATATCTTTGAAATTACTTTCAATTTAGAAGAAACAAATTGAGGAAGGGAGATAAAAACAGGTGATGGAAAAATATTAAATTAAAAGCCACAAAGGCAGAGAGAGGAGGGGGAGAGACACGGAGCGATGCCAGAAAGACAGATAGAGGGCCTCAAATCTGAGAGCTTCCTCGTGTGCATCATGTGTTCTCATGAGTCAACCAGACACTGCACTGCTGGGTGGTAATTGGAGGGCTTCCTGGGAGAGAGGTGGCCACAGCTCCACTTTACCTCAGGGCCACCCTCCACAGATACTGCTCTAATTGGCACCGCAAGCCACATATGACATAGTATGCACTAGTCTTGACTTGTTAATTTTGATCAATCAGGAATATATCATCAATGCACCAAGCTGATGATTCACATGCCATCAGTTTTCACGTCAGTTTAAGATTTCAATCAAGGACAACCGCATATTTCCTGTTTTATAATCTTTCATGGTTAATGAATTATTAATTGCTAATACGGCCAGTGATTGAAGTGCACAGCATTTGTGTCCCTATGACAGACACTTCAGCTAAGTAAGTATGGTTAGTTAGCTGTGCTGTTTCTCCCAGCCCACCCATTAGTTTAAATAGGGGGGCACTGGCGCCATATGGTAGGTCCTTGACTGTGACAGACTGACACATTAGTCATTGATGGCTCACAGCCTCTCAGATTATAGGCATTGCTGAAAACGCTGACCTACAAACACACACACACACACACATACACGCACAAAGTGAGAAAGATGCACACACACACTTAATTGATCCTGAAACACTCAGCCATACTCACAGTAAATATAGAGGCATTTCTACTGAGGTTGCACCAGCTCAGTCAATTTGGCAGTAATGTGTTTGTAAAAATAGTGAAATAAGAGACGCAGTAGTTTGAAGAGAGTAATCATGGCCACACTAGTTATGACGCCATGTTCCCAGGACAATGGATTCTTCTTCTCTGTCCATTTGCTCAGTTAATTTCATGCAGCACAGGGACGTTGAGGGTTTTTTTTTTTTTTTGCTTTACCACAGCCATTTCAGAGATATTCGGTGATTGGCCTGATGGTGCACCATGACTGGCATTCAGACAAAATAAGACGCTTGTCCCTGATTGGGTCAGGAGGGGGTCTTGGAGGCAGCATATTTCCTTAGCGTTTGTTTTCAAGGATTCATTGTTTTCATTTTATTTATTTGTTTTAAGTATATGTTTTGCTTTTATTTGATAGTGTAGTAGACAGAGACAGGAAATGGGGAGGCAGAGAGAGGGGGAATGACATGCAGTAATGGGCCACCTGATGCAGGATTCGAGCCGGGGCTGACTGTGGCCTCTGCATATGGAGCGCCTGCTCTACCCACTGCGCCATACAGCACTCCCAGTGTTTTTAATATAACTCAGTTTTACTTGTATACAAGCGGATCATAACAGAAGCCAACTCAGGGAACACTTCACATGGAGCAGGTCTAGACCACACTCTGTAATTTATTTACAGACCCAACAACATATGAGCAAACAGCTAGTGACAGTGGCAGAGAACAACTCCCTTTTAACAGATAGAAACCTTGAATAGGAACAAGCTCCAGATCCAGCTGGTGCAGCTCAGTCTTAAAGGAGCTGCTTGTAAGTTTTTCCAGTGCTACATCGCCAGCATTGGAGGAATTGGACTCACCAATAGCCGACACAAGTGGTGGAAACAAACACTTTTCTTCTACCGAACATTTATTATGCTAAACCTGCCCTGTCCCATCACTTTTCACACCATTGTTAACTCAGTGTTAACTAGAATACTAACCAGCTTGCCTTGGCCCTTCTCATCGTCATCATCAGTCTCCAATGTACCCTAAGTAATACTTCTCAGAGTGTGTATTATTATCTCTTTTCTTGTAAACACAAGTCCTTTCAAGCGACAGTCGCCATCACCCGCTCCCCACAAGAGGACATATAGTCCAAATAGCTATAAGTACAGTACATTTATGTTTAGTTGAATTGCTCTAATAGTTATTATGTGAAACGGAGTGCGACAGTTGATTGTGGCATAGTATGTCTTGAAAAGTACACGAGGTTACAGTAGAAATGGCCTCTGTAGCAGTAGGGATGAGATTAGCATCAGCCTCAGGGAGCTGTAAGCCGTCCTCCCCTCTCTCTACTTATAACTCTCCTCAACAGCACCAAGGTGTTCGCACGTTCTGTTTGAAATGTGTCATCAACTGTCCTGGCAGGTACGTTGCCACATAAACCTCTGAAGTGACTGACGGCACTTCTTGCTTGCAAAGGTCATCGCAGGAGTGGGTTAAATGTCCCCTGGAGGAGAGAGCGGCACGCCAGACAGTCTGTGATTTGTGTGAGTTTTACGCTGCTGGAGCTGCTTCGCCCTCTCCGAGTGACCTTGACCAATTCTCCTCCCTCAGTTATAACTTAGAAGTCGCTCTCGAGAAAACTGTCTGCCACCGCGTGTCAGATGTGCCACTTCTCATTAGTCTTAGTCTGATTGGGGATCTGAAGAAATTAAAAAAGGGACTGCCATTAGAGGTCAAGCCATCACAACAAGAGCACACAAAACACATCCTCCGTTTTGGTTTAATCCAATTAGACATCCACTGAAGCTTCAGTTGTTTTTGGCCAAGCCTGATTAACTTTGTTGTGAGTAGCTGTGCTTGTTTCTGTGCTTTTTCCCCCTTTCTTGTGTTTGCTGAAGAAATTATCAGCCTCTTCCATCTACTCTTTAACATGCTTTAAGTCAAATTTTACCACAGAATCATCACAATTGTTTAGCATAATCAGGATTATCTCGATTTAACTATTCTGGTAGAACGTCTTACATTGACCGAAACTGACACACTGTACATTAGATACCAAGATATTAAACTTGCTGTAATTTCACTACACAGATCTTGATATAACATAAATATAATATAACAAAATTGGATGGAAGTAAAGGATCTGTGCACCCAGGTTACAAAAATCATTTTCACCCTCTGTGATGTCTAGCCATGCGGATAGTTTTGCTTCTATATACGGCCATGTTTTGAAATATCTGTCTCTAAGATGTCTGATTCCCCCTCAGTACAATAGGGGTAAATGGAATTGTTTTCGTGATGCTCACAGCACTGAAAAATTACATTTAAAAAATTCAACAGCAACATCTCATACCTGAAAGAGTGTCCCAGCTGCTCACGGGTAATCCACAGACCTTGCAGTGAACAGCCATCACTGGTCTACCACCTAGAAAATATAAAGTCCCTGTGGAAACCGTTCTCTGTGTGTTTAGAATGATAATGCAGGCCGTTCGCAATCAAGGAAATAAAAAAAAATAATTTATCTCTTTAGAGAAAATGCAGTTAACACCACATGGAGCATTTGGTTGTTGTGCCCTTGAACAAACACCTGTCAGTTTAATGAATCCATAAATAGAGATAGCTTGATTTGGTACCAAAGTTAACACAAAATACATTGTGGATGTTAAAATTTGTGATTAAACAGATATTTCAGAATTAAAACTTCAGACCTCGGTCAAAAATGAACCGTCCTGTTCACTGGGACTTCAAACTTTCTATTCTTCTGCTTCGCACTGGGGCCAACGTGTGGAACCTTTGTGCCTTTACAGAGCAGATATGATATAATGGCATCGTTTTACACCTCTCACTCATATTCACACGGGTAAAATAGAAGTACTGCCATCAATACTGCTGCTCATCACTGGCTGGCAGCACGCTATTTAACAGCAAATGGTGAAAAGCAGCACGTACCCAAGATCAAATGAGGTCAGGTGCTGTTTTGTGCCACTCGAGTATGAATTAGTTATAGGTATTTTTGTTTGTGATAATGATAATCGTTAGGCTCATTTAGGAGGAGAGTTAAGAAATTGAGTGATTCTTCGTGTGCCACAGTCCTTCGAGAAATATGATTTAGATGGCAATGACAATAAAAGCCAGACCCATAATTATCGAGAACAATTTCTTATTCTACCGCTGGTGAGCCAGATCTTTGTAAAATATCTTCTGGGTCCTCTTGTGTAACAAGGCTCTGTGGTGTGGTCTCCTCTTGTTTTTAAAGACGCCATTTGGAATTCATGACCAGGACTCTGTATGCAGATTTGGAAGGGCTTTGATTAAAGCTCTAACAAGCACTTGATGGTTGGGGATATCACATTTCCTTTTGTTTTAATGCACTCTGTTAGGCTCACTCACAGTTAATAAGTCACAATCAATCTACCTGCTGTACGCACTGAGGCTTTGTAAGAGCTTAACAGGACCCCTGAGAGATGGAATAATTTCACTTCTGAAACAGACTGACAGAGCGAGTGCGTGCACTGATGTTTGCGTCTGTGTGGGTTTCGTAGCAGTTTTATATATTTATATGCTTGTGTACGAGGGCGTAAGAGAAAAAAGCAGACTGCGAAAGGAAGACTGTCAGATATTGCCAGACTGGAAGACAGCCACTGTATGTTGTCTCTCCTCCATCCTCACTTTAAAGAGTGGGTGCAGTTGCCTTAAGCTAGTGTATCACATTTGATGACCTCAGTAACAGCTCTCCCAGAATACCTGACTTATGCTTTCTAGTGTCCGAGTCATCCCATCTCCTAGATGAAAATATCAGATTTCATCCACGCTTGTTAGAGCTGCTCTCACAAATGCGCACAAATACACAAAATGCGACAGAGATGCATCAAAGGTCAGACTGCACATGGGCATCTTCAGCCAGCCGGAGCTACGTCGCTGAAGACGGCCTCTGAAGCTTTGACAGCTTTAAGTTAAAGGTCCTGCTTATAGTTCCTGTGCGTTAAATGCCTTTGCTGAGGCATGAAGCGCAGCAAACGCTCGACTTTGCAGAGTTTAGGCTCAGAATGCACCATTGCTCTTTTTCTCCGCAGTAACACAAGCATGATTGAATATTTCATTAAAATTAGATTTGTTCTTTTTGACAATGTTCCATAGGTATACAGATATCTCACTTAAATGCTCATTGTTCTGGCATAGATATATAAATATAAGCCATAAGTGCATGCAGGAGGGTGGAAAGCAGATTTAATAGTTCCAGCAACAATTAAAAACAGAATCACGTACAGGATCCTCTGCACATATGAAGACTGCTTTTGGCTTGGTTAGTTATTTCTCTAGCAGCCAGCACCAGGTTACTCGCAGCACACACTTATTTGCTGTGTAATTGTTTGTTCTCCACAACTTGGTAACAAGTTTAAATGATCAAATCCGGGGCACCCCTGCACGGCCATGGACATTATGAACGTATCAAACACACACACCACCGAGAGGGCATTTAAAAGTTCTCTCTCTCTCTCTCTCTCTCTCTCTCTCTCTCTCTCTTCTCCTCCCTCCATATCCACCACACAAAGATGCCAAAGGTGCAACGCTTTCTTGCATCTTGTCGTTTCCAGTGTTTCTTTCCCAAAGATTGCACCTGAGGCAGCTCATTTTTGTGTGTGTGTGAAGGCCCTGCTGCTGCTGCAGTTTTAATTGAAACAGAGAAAAAGGCCCGTGGCTGCAACAAACAATATAATGTGCTAGGGCAGAGTCAAGGCTGTAATTGTTGTGATTAAATTTGATAGCAGCAGGACAGGGGGAAAGTTACTTAGCAAAGAAAAAATCAATTTCTGTAATCCTCTCAAGGTATTTGAATAAATACCTCTGACTTGTAAACAAAGACTTTTATGAGTTGCTGGTGCCGTTAACCACTGATGCAATATTCATGTTAATCCAAAACAGTTTCCATTTTGACCACAGAAGCAACTTTAAACCTATGGTCGCGAAAATATCAAACACAGCCCCTCTCCACTGCTTGATCCCAGTATTTCCAGTGGGTGCACTAGTCTCCCCCCGGTTTTTAAAAAAGTTGAAGAAAAAAAAAGTTAGAAAAGGAGTAGTGGTTTACCAAAATAAGGGCATGTAACCTTTCAGACACAAATCTGTTTGCAGATAAAAATTAAGCTTGTTGATCTCTCTTTTCTTTTTCTTTTTTTCCCCAAAACACTCTTCACTTCAAAAGGCAGCATATTTCTGCCATCAGAAGTTCTAGTCTGATCCTTCACTCAAAACACAAAGCAGCCAAATGCAACATTGAGCAGGCTTTTTCCAGTCCTATCTGAAAGAGATTAGAGGAACATGCATTTCCTTCTTTGAGCTCACATTTCAAACTCTGCCTCCTCGTCATTACTCGTGCAGCAGTCATTAGAGATTTAAAAAAAAAAGAAGAAAAAAAAAGAAAAATAATAATCTACTCCCAGTCAGCTTGGACATCTTGGTCCTGGTTTATGCAAGGACCTCAAATTAAAAAAGCTAAATAGCTCAGTAATGGGATCACTGGGATCATTTCTTACAATCATCTTCCTGTCATGCTGCTTTTTTCTCTTCCAGCATGCTACCTCGCTACTGTTCCCAACAGCATCAACAAAGAATAAAGTCTGTTAGAGAAAAGAGTGTAGTGCGGTTTGTTCAGTGGTATGTCTTTGGAAAGCCCCCAAAGACAGGTTTTTTTTTTTTTTTAAAGATGAAATGTGTATGTGTGCCTGTGTTATTGAAAGAGAGACAAAGAGAGTGAGTTGATGTCACAGCAAGTGTATGGAAGGTTTCTTTGATTTTCAAGGAGGTTTGATGAGAGTTTGACAGAAGCTAAGAGGACATGGACGCTAATCCTTTGATGCCGACTGTCAACAAAAGGCTTCTAAGACATACAAATAGCCATTTATCTCCTATCCCTCCTCTCCTCCTTCTCTTCCTCCTCCCTCCCCTCCCCTTACTTGGCTGAATGCTTGGTCAGTGCTATCAGATGTGTATTGTACTTGCCAGGCGGATGACTGGATGACTGACTCATAAACGCCCGTCTTACTTTGTTTAAGTAACAGTAAACCCCAGGATATCATGAGCTAATGCTATCCAGCAGCACCACAGGTATGCCACAGTGAGTGATGAAACAATGGTTTGTTTGTTGCTGTTTCTAAATTAGACTTGATGGATGAAGGTAAAGAAATTTATCCCAAACTACCAATGATTGGGAGCAGAATGTCCTTGCAGCACAAAGCAGCTTTCCAGGCTGCTTTCTGAATTGCGACAGGTTAAATATGGTCTAATAAAAAGAGAGGCAGAGCGGAAATTTCACCCAATTCCTGCAGATAAGAAGGTATTGTTTCAGCGGCTCGTGAGCTTTTTGTTAGAAAAATGTGAGAATTTAGATTGGCTGAAAGAAACAAAAAAATCTTTTTCTTCCTTCTCTTTTTCTTTCTTTGTATTTGAGGCCCATTGTAGGTGTCCATTTTAAAAAGACAAACCAGAGTAAGAAAAAAAAGAAACCTGAAGATTAATTAAAAATAGTTTATGAGGGTTTCAACAGCATGTATATGTGTGTGGGGAGTTGGGAAGTATGATACCCTGTTGGTGTGGTTTGGCAGTGTGCCAGTGAAAGTTTTTTTTTTTCTTTTTTGTTAATAAGAGTACAAAGACAACAAATATACATAATTACTTATTCTTTGAGTGGCTAATTAAAAATCTGAAATTGCTCTCATATCTTTGCGTTCTTTGTGTTCAGCAGTGGTGCTTCAAGTCACGCCAAGCTTTTGTTTCTACATCTGCACAGGGTAACTAGAATTTCATCTTTTTGCCTTTTCCTCTTAAGCGCACACAAACTACCTTACCAAACCACCTTTGACGTATATGTTTATTTCTATGCACCTCTTATGACGCAGGGCAGAGTTGGTAATGCTACCAGATTATATCACTTACTTTCAGGGAGCTGAACAATTAGGAGCAGTGATGGGATTTGTGTGAGTATCAAGCCATACTTGAAGATATTCTGTCTTTTTAAGAATTCTCTCAACTCCCCAAATGCCCTGTCGGATTGCAATGTGATCACATTGGGCCGTGCAGAAATGGCTGAATTGGAATCTTATCTTCTTCCATCTTTCCCATTACGGGCAGATTGAAAGCCCTGCAGCAGTGCTCTGGCTCAGTCCCCAGTCAAGACCACTTTTTAGACTGCAATTTGACAGCTTCTAAAAATGTCACATTTTGTTGTTAAGATGCACTGCCAAGCACTTGAGCCATACATGCTGTGGCATCAGCACCAGTTCGGTTGTGAAGCTTCGCTGACCTTCCCTTCACTCCTGGGCATCACCCCTGGCACTGCCTGTCTCCTGGTGTCAGTATGACATTATGAACTTGAAGAGCATGATGTGTAGCAGTAGGCACAAAGCCACTTTTCCTAGCTTTCATCGCACACTCAGTAGACACCACTGTCTGTGCCCAGTGTTTATAGAAAGGAAGTGATGATAGCATTTACTCTAAAGCATGTGAACAATGGGTTACACTTAAATCAATATATTTTTGGAAATAAGACATGAAATGATTGAATTATTTTCGATTGGTCAGTCTCATCCAGATGTCTGTTGCATGTTGCATAACCTTACTGATGACGGAGAGAAGACATAAGAGTGCAAACCTGCTTGTATCATGTTTTTAATGCTGAGTCAGCAGCGGCAGAGGAGGCTAAGATAATCAGACTCTCATGCAGTGAGTTTCTTTCCCAACCATGTGCTAATAATTTAATGGGAATGTGAGTCCACCTGTTGCCATATGTGGATTCACTAATCCATGAATCTACCCTCCCAAACAGACAGGTGTTGTAGGCCAAGGTTAAGCAGCGGTGGCAACAGCATGGGCAAATCTGGAAGGAGGAGGAGGGGGTTGGCTTGTGAAGAGGGATGTGGCTAATAGGGCAAAATGGAGACTTTCATGGTCTGAGGATGAACCAGCTGCCTGGTTCCTTTGATCAGCTGTTACTGTTGATGGAGATGATATTTGTTTAGAGATAAAATAACAAGGCCACAGTAGGAAGGCTGCAGGAAAGTAAGACGTTTTTATGTGCTGCGTTGTTGTGGGCAGCAGCAGAGATGCCCATCTTTCTGCTCTACTCATTTTTTCCAGTTGGGCATATGGGCCAAAGCTGCATCTTAGACACACTCAGGGGGGCAGCACTTCACTGACATAGGAAGTGTGTGTGTACGCGTGCGGGGGGGACCCCTGCTGTCCGCCATCTGCCCAAATGGCAGGTCTTTCTGCCAGCATGGTAGCCACTGAAGAAAGAGGGCACAGGGGCATAGTCAGGCCGCTCCGAAGATGGACAGAGGGGGCATTTGCAGACACAGGTCATTCTTACTCGGTAAAAGATCCACTCAGTAACACCTGTGCTCCCACTACCCTCTGCCCCACTTCAGACGTTCTGTCAGAAAGCCCATGCTCAGCAGAACTACAGGCTCCAAACAAAAGACTTTGCAGGCTCGGCAGAGCGCGTGCAGGTGAATAACAATAACCACTTGTTCAGTTATTCATATATTCATATGTGTGTTCATATTTAGCCTTCACTGTGAGGGTGATGAACAGCGTTGGCCGAGGCTGTGCCACACTGACGGAGGGAAGCGCTGGCTCAGTTTCTCTCCTCTTGTAGAAGTGGTTACTGGGCGACACGTTGACAGGGTGACTGGTCAAAATGTCGCCTGGTGTTGGACTTGCTGGGTAGGCATGTTAAAAGGACAGTGCTCATAATGAGGAGAAATCGGACACATGTCAGCTGGGGCAACAGAGAGCAAGTGACTAAGAGGTGTGTGGCAGACCCCTCGTGTTGGACTGATAGATTAGTCACTGAGGGCTCGTACAGGCTCTCAGATAACAGGCAGCAGTTACCAAAAAGCTAATTGATACTCACACATTTGCTGCCTTGCTCCTCCCCTGAGAGGGTCCAAACCCATCCTCTGTAAAGCATTACGCCAACACCTTCAACCCTGCACTAAAATCTCTCCCCCATGGCTATGGTCTCTGTGCACCCGATCCTTTCATCCTCATATCTCTCAATCCAGGTAAGGCTTGGCTGGTTACCAGTACTCTGTAGAAACGGAGAGGCCTTTGGCTGCGCAATCGATTTCTGTAAAGCAGAACATACAGTATGAGTGACCGTGTCAAGTGAAAATGTAAATGGACCGAGCTCTGAAACGATCAGGCTGCCTCAGTGTGCATGGATCAGGGAGTATGTAAGCACGAGATAGCATTTACCCCTGGTTTTAACTAAAGCACTCAAACATTCTCCTCTCTGCAGCCCCGTAATTCCCTCTGAGTGCTCGGTGTGAAAGTGAAGCACTGTTATCAGCCTCTACCAAATGCATTAGACCTCCTCTGACCGCTGAAACAGACCACCTTGTTGTAGATCATTCCCACTACACAGAATGGAGGTGAAGAAGAAGTTGTAAATTAGGACTGTATAGTTTCATGCCCCTTAATGATTACTGCACCCCTGGGCTGCACAATCGCTCCCTCTCTGCAATTTTGAATTAAATACGATATATGCCTGTCAGTGAATGAAGAATAAATTGTGGTATTACCTGATGTCACCCGTGGTAATAATGTATGGTGATGACACAGCAGACTTTAGACCACTTTGCACTTTTTCTGCATGGCATGTGGGCAATGAGCAAGGTTGCAGCTTTTCAGAGTGCAGAGAGCTGAATGAACTGGAGTAGTTAGTTGTTCTATGTGCTGTTTAACTCTTTGGGACAGCTGTCTTCTCATTGAGGTTATTTTGGTGTTTCGCTGTGATGTGCTGAGCTGGCATTTAGTAATTTTTTTTTTCTTTTTGAAAGAATGGCGATTAAAAGAGACTTTGCCCGTGGCGTTTATGTTCCCTTACTCTACTGATCCCATACAGTGCATATATTGTCATGCTATAATATCATGACATTTTTCTTTGTATATCTGAGTGGTATGGTTTAATGATAAGGTTTTGTTCCTTAGATACAGTAGACATATACAATTATGTAACAAAATCACATGTAAATTGTTATCATTTATCATTATGTGTATTACAGGCTGCTGTCTCATTTGATTCTCGTCGGTGTTACTTCACGACGGTGTAAAAGTTGCTGTACAATATTTGTCTGGAAATGATATCACAGTGTGACACAACACAATGCCACTGGAAGTTGAATAGCAATAAATATTGGATAAATAAAGTGCCAATAATGATAATAATTGCACAGACGTATTTTGTGCTAAATTGAATTTTCCTTTCAACATTAAATCATCAGTAAATCATATTCTATCTTCTCACTTTATCTTGGTTTTCTCTTTCCTGCCTTTGTCTATTAAATCAACACTTTATCTGCTCTTAAGATTTGAGCTAAAGCAAGTTCTTCACTGCTCTAGCCATGACTTAACTCTCATCATTAGATACATAAATGATAAACGTGTTAACTTTCCACTTTTTTTTTTTTTTTTTTAAATAT